>ML996699.1:0-153180 GCA_010356995.1 Trichodelitschia bisporula
AAGTGCACCGGAAACGTGTCGTGGGAGACCCCTGCCGGTCCTTGGCCCCCGCAGCTGACCCCGCAGCTGACCCCGCTCTGCCTCAGGCAGACAGCAGCGCGATCTGCGCGGTGATGGGTGGGAGCCGGGGCCTCGGCCCAAATACTCGGGCCACGCACCATTGGACGAGACAAGCTTCTCACGCTTCTCACGCTTCTCACCTGCGCCGGCAACTCCGGCACCTTCATCGTCGGTATGTCTCCACCCCGCCGTCTCGTCTGATGCTTATCTCGACGTCAGTCCTGGACAACGTCGACAACACAAGCTCCAACATATCCTGAGAGCTCATGCTTGCCCACGACGACCATCGTCACCCAGTTGTGCTCTCCGCTCTCGTGTCCATCGACGACATGTCTCCCGCGCACCTCGTTCGTGGCTCAGCTGCACACAGGGGCCATCAAAGAGCCCGTTTGCGGTGGTGGGACGACATATGAGAACATCACGAGCGTCCACCAGACCATCTTCACCGGATGTGTGCTGCCGCCCAACGTCACGACAGCCGCCACCGCCGCAGGCAAGACGCGTTTTCGATGCGCACCTACAGCGGCTCGGCGAGCACCGGCGGATCGCCCTCGTCGCCCGGGCCCTGGATGAAGTACGCGGGGTCGTCGCGCTCCTCGGCGTCAAACGTCTCGAGCAGGATGCGGGTGAGTGCATGGAGGGCGGCGTCGGCCTTTTTGCGCTGGTCGATGCTCAGCTCCAGGCGCGCATCGCGGTGAAGAACATTCCCGATGGCAGGGGCGGAGGCTAGGAACGCTGGGGGAGGTTAATGGGTGTTAGGGGGCGGTAGCGGTCTTCGACGACCTCCGCACCGCCTCCCGTCCTGCGCTGTCATTCAAATGTTGAAAGGTGATGCGTGATCAATGGAAACATCACTGCATCACAAGTCGGACCGAAGGTCTGTCCCTGAGCAAGTTACTTGATTGTCAAAGAGGTGGGGACCCCGAGTTTACTTATACTCGAGCCCTGTGGCTGAAACTGGGTGAGGTTGAACACAGCTACCGCATTCCAACATCAAATTCCACGCCGCGCCCGCCTCCCAACCCCTCTGTGCCTATGGATCCATATTGTTGGGAGATGTTTTGAGCGGTGGCGCACTCCGTTCCTCTATCGGAGTCAATGGGTCGCCGCCTCGACAATGCGAGTGCGTCCCTTCGCTTGCGTAGGGAGTGATGGATGAACCGCGCTCCAGCAGCCGCTCCTCCCTTCCTCCATCCTGTGACACCTCGCCGCTCGGGGATTATAGGCATTGCAATCAGCCCCCACATCAAAGCTAGCCAGAGCCCACAAAGATCCGACGCACGACGCGAACCTACCTTGAAAAAGCTGCACGAAGGAGACATTTGCAGAGTGCGACAGGATCTGATATCCCGCCCCCTCAGGTTTTTCATTGTCTCCGCTAATGTTCTGGCCAAAGACCGCGATGCCATGTCGACCGGGATATACAAATGCTCGCAATGCCCCAAGACGCACACGCGTCCGTGGAACGCCCGCGACCACGAAGCGACTCATCGAGGAAAGTTCGCCCACCCTTGCACGCACGAAGAATGCAACAAGAAATAGGGCCGGCGGGATCACCTTGCCCGGCATGTAAACACGGTGCATAAGCGGGTACGCCCTCGGAACACCCGCAGAGAAAAGGCGCGGCGGTCGGCAGCAACGGCAAGGGCTCGGGCGGTGACAGCAGCGGCAACGACCACGACATGAGCAACAACTCGAGCGGCCAAAACTCAGGCAGCTCAGACGCGGAGCACAAAGCGCCGGACTCCACGGGCGGAGAAGCATACACTTAGGGTGGTGCTTTGCGTCCCGGACGAGGCTCTGGGCCATCTTGTTGACATCTATGTTCGTCCCGAGACGGACGAGGTGGTTAACGCTTCCGCCCCCGAGGTGCCGTACATTTGCCAGTTTCCCGGCTGCGGGAGTGGTTATTCATGGTCGAAAAGCTTGACCAGACATCAGCGCACTCACACCAGGGAGAGGCCGTACCCGTGCAGCGTTGCCAACTGCGGCATGTCCTTTTCACGGCCGGACATCTTGGACCACCAGCGCACCGATACCGGGGAAGAGCCGTTTGCCTGTGAATGTGTCCAGAAATTTTCCCAACGTGGGAACCTCGCCATTCACAAGCGCAGATGTCCCCAACGCAGTGACGCTAACTCGTGATGAAAATTAAATACGTCATAGGCGGTGGACAGGGCAATCCGGCTCCTGTTCGAGTTACGCGTTTCTTTGGTGGAGTGACTCGGGTGGGGGGTCGTCTTGATAGCGCAGGAGGGTGTGATCAATGGAAGCTGATACCTTCCTCCGTCTTGCTGCCAAATCCAGCGCCAGATTTCATTCAATTGGAATGTAAATTACTGGCGCGTTAAAAGATTTTGGATGGGTAGTAACGCGTGCTCGTCCTGCCTCCGCATTGAACCACCACGCCTCCCTCAAATCGCCCCGTCTTCGGCCTGTCGCCGGTTCCCCTCCAGAACTGGCCCGGTTGGACCTGCAAGCGAAGTATCATGGGGCGCCTGTTAGGGCCCTTGTACTGTCTCTGCGGCGTCACCTCTGCCTGAACATGACTCAGGCAACCCCGCACTCCGATTATCGCGCGGGCTGACTAGCGGGGTCGCTTGCACCACCACTGTGGCTGTGGCTATGTGGCTAGTACGGGCTAGCGCCTCGCTTAACCCCACACCCCTACATCGTGGTTGTGTTTGGCTTTGCCATCCTCTTCCTCTCTTTCCTCTGCATCTGATATTTACAATCATCCATCTGCATCCAGAGCTTTGTGCACACTTGCAGTGACCGTGACAGGTTTTGCTCAGCGAGCTCCTGGAATTATGCGCATTGCTCCTCGAGCTGCCGTAGTGATGCGCATCCCTTCTCAAGCTTTCGGTGTAATGCACATCCGTCTTCAAGCTCCCTGAGCCATGCGCATTGGTCATTGAGCTCCGGCATTGCGCAGCGAGTCCCAGAGCAGTGCGCATCGGTCAGCGAGCTCTCCTACTAATCGCTGTGATTACATTTGGGCGGACGACCTTGGCTGTGGCTGCGCATGGTTCAAGTTCTGGTAACTGCGGATGGTAGTGTGCTCGTGTTCTCTGGAATACTTGACGATATCCTTATCGTTGTCCGGCTCGAACCGGGGGCATTTTCTTCAATATTGATATCCCAGCTCTCGTGGGCTAGGCTGAAGCATGGCCTTGGTCCATATCGTAACCCTTCTTACGCCCCTCACCAGCTAGCACGCTCTAGACATCACAGCCGATTCACAGAGCGTGCCTACATGGATCGACGGGCACTTGATACTTCAGATGTCTTACGACTTCCTTTATCGACACCGCGCCTTTATCAGCAGCTCGCTAAGCAAACTCAACCTTCATATATATAGCCTAGCATCCCATGAAAGCTCCCAGACAAACCATAAATCCAAGGGCCACTGCCTCCACTCTGTCAAAAAGCACAGACTCTCCGTGCTTCCTCCTCCGTGAGAATTCCCACCACAAATATCAGTATCTCCATACCGCGACACTCCCACAATCCCCATTCACTTCCATGATCCCTACAATCCCCATTTACTCCCTCACAATCCCCTGAATACCATCGTCCACCGCACGAACCCAGAAATGTACTACAACAAGCGAAAGCGCGAGGCCGCCCCCTCCCCCGACGAAGGCCTCTCCGCCGCCCCAAAGAAGCCGTCCAGCCTCGCCGCCAACGAGCAAGAGTCCTCCGCCGCGCCTGAAACGCACATGCGTCTCCGCAGCGGCACTCGTATCAGCAGTACCGATAACAGAAGCGCCCCAACCGGCAGTAGTCGCACTAGCAGCAGCAAGCTAACTGGAAAAAACGCAGGTACGTTGTCCTCGGTCCGCTGGCCAGGCAAACCTGACGTAGCCGTCCTCCTAAAAGTCCTTGCTTTCGAAACTCAGCAAAATTCGTAGCAAACGACCGCGCCAACTTTCGTGTGGGCTGTGCGGCGGGTCCCGATGTTCTCGTTTCGAGCTCGTCGTCGGGCGCCCCCGCATCGCGGCCGGAAAAACGTGTCCCCACGCTGACAACCCCTGCCGCGACCGCGGGGTCGCGACTGGATTCGAGCGGGCACGTAACCGCGGACAACACGCCCTGCCCGGTTTTCCCTCTTCCGCATCTTCCACGCCTTGAGAGTAGCTTAGGTCTCTGACTTTCCTTCTGGATTTACTTTCTAACTTCCCTCGCTCCAGCTCCAGCTCCAGCTCCAGCAAAGATGCCACCCGCGTACACCTCCGCGCAAAAAGCGGCCATCAGCCAATTCGCCTCCGTCACCCACGCGGACCGGGCCACCGCCGCACGAGTATGTCCTCCCCTTCTCCCTACGGCATAGCTGACACATTTAGCTCCTCAAATCCAACGGTTGGAACGTCCCCACAGCAGTTCATGCGTATGCACCCCCCCTTCCTTCCTCACCTCCCTCTCTAACACTATTCTCAGTTTCTACGGCACCGCTCCCCCTCCCTCCCCCTCCACCACCGCCCTCAACAAGCTCTTCGACTCCCTCCGGTCCGCCGACTCCACCTCCACGCCCGACAAAATCGGCCCCGAAGGCACGATGGCGTATTTCGGCAACCTCGGCGTCGCGCTCGATGATGTGGGGTGCTTTGTCGTGAGCCAGATCGTGGCCTCCCCTGGCATGGGCGAAATGACCCGCGCCGGGTTTGTGAATGGCTGGGCGGAGGCCGGGGCCGAGACGGCGCAACAGCAGGCGGCGCTGGTGCGGGCGCGCAAGGCGGGGCTGGGAAAGAAGGAGAATCGGGGTGTGCTTAGGGGGGTTTATAGGCATACGTTTCGCTTGGCGTTGACGGCGCCTGGGCAGAGGAATATTGATGTGGACACGGCGGTTGCGATGTGGGGATTGCTGTTTACGGCGCCAAGTCTGGAGTGGAAGGGAAGTGTTGATTGGCTTGGGTTGTGGACAGAGTTTGTGAGAGCGAGGGGCAAGGCGATCAATGCGGATGTATGGAATCAGACGCTTGTTTTTGCGGAGGAGACGTTGAAAGATGAGGGGCTTGGGTGGTGGACTGAGGAGGCGGCGTGGCCGGCGTTGGTGGATGAATTTGTCAAGTGGTGTCGCGAGGAGAGGGGGGTAGGAGTGCAGAAGAAGGCGGAGGAGGATGAGATGTCTTATTAGGGGGGATACCCGTTGAATTCTGGAGGAGATGGGTTGGACGTTGGGCGTTGGGCACTCTTTGAAGTCGGGGTTCGGTCAGGCGTCGTCTGTCTTTTCATGGTCATGTCGGTCATGAGCGCGGCGTAGCTGAGTTTTTCATCCATAGACTGCGCTATTGTCATCTGCCCTTTCGGCGTCCTTTGCTGCTTCTCCTCTATTAACGATTGGCTTTTGGAACGGTAAAACAGATCTCCGAGTAAGTTCCTCTGCTTTCATCATACTTTCACTCTTCACTCGTTGCGTTTAGACGTACCTAAGCCCTGTTCCCATTCAGGGCATTCAAGTCCGGTCCTCTATTTTCATTTGCCCTAACTTACTAGTTCACGTCCCAGTGCTTTTTAGTACATCGAAACCCGCAGTCGCCGACAAAACAATGACCTGCCTACTTATTTCTCATTCTTTGGGACCAAGTGCGTCCATTGGAGAAACTTCTTGTGGAACTCCGCCCCAGCAACCAGTTTTTGATGTCGCGAATGTGCTGCTTGAAGTCCCAGTCGAGATTGAGCGGCCGTTCGCGCCCCTTCCACTTCTCCTCCTCCAAATCCGTGTCGTCCTTGCCCCAAAGCATCTCCTCATCAGAGTCATGGTCCAGCGGATGGCCGAACACTGTATTATAGTCGCCGTTACAGTTGACAGACAAGTTAAGGGGGAAGGGCTGATACTCCCGAAAAAGGTCGACCCGTATGCGAAGGCCTCGTCGGGGCTTTGTACCAGTGCCTCGCGCAGCTCCGGCCTGATGGTTACGTTAGCTGGCGAACGACCTGGGAACTGAGGGCCAAGGGCCAACTCACCATGGTATGTAGTCTACCCAGAGAGGGTGCTCCACAAATAACGGTACCGGCCGCGGACGAAGCCACTGAGGCATGTCATTGTACCTCGCCTTCGACGGGGTGATCAGCCACTTCGTATACAGGAACCCGATACACATGATAGCGCAAGCTCGCCCAGGGTCCTCAGGATAAAAATGATCATCCAGCCAGCCGGTGAACAGCATCGATAGCGGGTGCGAGGGATAGACAGTCTCGCTACCGTGAGGCAGTCTATTTCAGTTCGGCTTGCAAAGGCGCCTATGGTCCTTCAGCGACTTAGGCTGTGCCAACTCACGGCGTTGCTCCGCTACGAATTCGAGGATGTGGGCGTCCATACCGTAATCGGTCACCTCGCAGTTGTTGAGCGGCAGTGCCATCACGAACTTCGGGCCAGGAAATGCGCTCGGGGGGCCTTCGGCAGCGCGCTCGCTGTCCTCAAGGATGAAGTCAATGCCCAGGCGCGGGTCATTAGTATAAAACAACGGGTGGAGCGGCGGCGGCGGAAGGGGGGGCATCTGCCCCAAGATCATGGCTGCACCGTCAACTACTTCCTAGGATACACATTTACCGCTACTACATCCGTAGTTCATGGGGAACAAGGCTGGCACACAACTTACCCCGCCTCGTCTCCTGCGAGAAAATCCCTGTACGCGATCCCAGAGCGCTTGCGACATGCGATTTCTCTTGACCTCTAGCTCCCGCAGCTCGGCCGCCGGGCCCTTCTCGACCTCGACTGGCGGATTTTGCGATTCCGGGATCGGGTACACGCGCCAGTCGGCTGCCGGGGGTGGTAAGGAAGGCACCTTGCGTCTGGTTGTTCGGCGTGGCACTGCGGACGATTGGTGGCCCACCGTCTGGCGACCGCTGCGCAATACTGGCATAGCTGGGGCGGTTGATGGGTGTGGGCGCTACTGCGCGAGCGAGTGCGCGTGGGTGAGAAGTGGGATTTGCCGGCTGTATTGGTTTGTGAACTGGGCGATTGGTGGCAAGGTACAAAGAAAGGGAAAGGTTGGTGAAGAAGATGAAGTGACTTGACTGCTCAATATATCCAGTGAGATACTAGGCAAGAGAAAAAAGTGAGAGGCCGTAAAACGCGCTACACACGCGATGTAAAAAGTAAGTAGTCTAAACAATCCGCTTGCGCGCTGAAGATCGACAGGCCCGTGATACAGTGACATCAAGGCCTGGACGCGCGATACGCATGTAGAAAGAGTCAAAGCTGGGTCTGCGGTACAACTTAACATGTTTAGGACTACGCAATGTTGCAAGCTGGATATGCTTTGCTCAAACCCAAGGTACGGACCGCGTGCTTTCTTTCACGCGTGGTCGTGTGGGGAAGCGGGCCACGCCTTACGCCACATTGTGTGGCGTTGCGATGACTACGCCTTGCCCAACATGGGATGTTGACGAAATTTGGGCTCGTTGGCGACGGTCGTGGTCGGCTTATTGTGGTCATGTCGGTCATGGGACTAGCTGACTTCTGATCCGCAGATTGTGATATTCGTTCTCCATTTGCCCTTTTTGCCATGCTATGCTGCTGCGACGCTGGCAACACGCTTCGGATTACTATGTGGGGCGAGGCATGAACACGGTGTGAAAATAAGGCGCCGTCTATGATATCTATGACGATAGAGCGTAGCCTGTTCTCCAGCTAGCTCCTACCACCCATCTACCTCTTCAGCGTCTTCTGCTTCTCCGCACTCTCCACCAGTTTCCTCCCCACAAAAAGTCCCTTCCGCTCCCTAACCCGATCCATATACTTCTTCGCCACATTCTCCCTGTCCGCCAGTTCCCCCAGATCCTCCATCTCCTCCTCCGTCGTCGGCACCCAAAAAGGGTCTTCGTCCAGCATTTCGTAGCCTTGGAACACGAGCTGCGGCGACGCGTTCCCGCTCGTGCGCGTGCGCATCTCGGCTGCGAAGCCGAAAGACTCGGCTACTGGTAAAAGGGCGAGGATGCTGAAGAAGGGGGTGCCTTCGTTGAGTTGTTCGCTGAGGATGTGGCCGCGGCGCCGGGTTATGACGCCGTAGACGCGCCCGAGGACTTCAGCTGCGAGCTGTTAGCAGGGCCGAGGGGGAGGGTGGGGGGGACAACGTACCCGCGGCCTGAATCTCACAGCTATACATAGCGAGCATCATCCTAGGACTCCAATCCAAGAATCCAACTCTCACGCCCTCGCGTACCGCGCGGAGCACCTCGCCCGTCAAACGACCGAGCTTATCCCTCCCGGCATCATCGGGCGGGAGGCGTACATCCACGCTCTCGATGAACACGGCAACACCTTGGAGCGGCTCGTGGCAGAGCGGACCTTGCTGCGTGCTCAGCTGGAAGGCGTGGGCGATTTTGTCGCGCAGGTCGCGCGGCGTCAACGTAGCTGATGGGGCTGGCGGTTCCGGGTGTGTATCTGTTAATCTGGGATGGAATCAGCAATTCAGATTCCACAGTAGAAAGAGGAATCACGCACATGGGCTCGAAGAGTCCTTCACCTGTGGCGCCGATGAGCACATTCGGCCCCACCCTCCGTGGCCCAAACGCAACAATTCGCTCCACGACACCAGTCCACACATCCTTCTCCTTCGCCGAAGCAAACGCGGAGGCGAGCTGCGTCTTGAAGTCATCAAGGGACAGCGCCGCCGTTTCCAGCAGCTCCACCTCGCCGACCCGATCCGCCTCGTCCTCACCCTCAGCCTCACCTGTGCGCTCCGCACGCCCACGCTCCTCCCTCGCACGCCGCTCGGTGTGTAGGCGCTTCACGACGCCAGCATTGCGCACTAGGAATTCCGTCACGGGCGCCGGAAGGGGCCGTACACGCAACCGGATAGCAACCTGCTTAGAACTCGTTTCAGCAACCACAGTACCCCGGGGTAAATCCTTCTCCCTCGGCGGATTCATCTCGCTTGCCGCAACAATACTCTCACGATACGGCACAATCGGTTCACCAGCCGCAATCTCACACCTTGCAAACCGCTCTCTCAAATCCTTAAGACAACGCTCGAGATGCAATTCCCCCGCCGTAGCCAGGACATGTTCCCCGCTCTCGAGCACCTCGTACACCGCGCATGGATCTGCCTGCTCGAGTAGCTTTAGGCCTTGGATCATTTTATCCAGATCAGCGGGATGCTCCGGCTCGAGCGCGACGCGCACTATGGGCGCAGTGGCGACGGACACGCCCGCGAGATTGACACCCCCCTCGATTGCGCTGCACAGCGTGCCTGCTTTCAAGACGTGTCCTGCCAGTCCACCTATGCCGAATACCACGCCCGCGGGCACAGACTTCAGTGCCTCGAGACTGCGTCCCATGAGGAGATACAGGGCCGTGACGGTGACACGCGTGGGCGCGGGTTTGGCGTGGGGATGCGCGGGGGAGAATTTGGGGGGTAGGACGAAGATCTCGTCCCCAACATTGAGAGTCCCAGAGAAGAGCCGTGCAAAGCCGATGAGGTAGTCTGGCTCCTCCTCCTTCTCAGGCTCGGGCTCGGGCTCGGGCTTCTCGCTGTCGTCCAGGCCCATAGTGCTGAGCGCATCGGCTATGCCCCCCGCTTCGGCGGCCTGTGCGCGCGCAAACTCGGCGCGTTTCCGGCGGGCTAGTTCGCGTGCCTCTTCGGCTGAGAGCGTGGTGCCGCGGCGCTTGTTCTCCGGCAGTTCGCTCGCGGGGACAGCGACCATTTTGCTGACGTAGGCGACGACCGGCGCGGACGGATCAGTGCTAAACCCCGCCATTGCGTCGCAGATGCGCGGGTCCACGTGTTCCGCCCCGGGTGACGAGGCTACGATCTCCGGTATGCGGGCAGCCTGGGCGGCGCGGGGCGAGGGCAGCTGCTCTATGACGCTGATGAGCGTGGCTGTGGACAGCGGGAGCCAGGCGGCGAAGAGGGCAGTCAGTAGGGCGCGGGGGTCGCGGGAGCGCAGGATGTGTGCGGGGACGGAGAGGTTGAGGGACTTTGTGATCTTCTCCACCATGGCGGGGTCTCTGGACAATGTGAGTTACTGTAGCTAGCACTATGGTATTATACACGCACCCCTTGCCGTGGTCTCCGCCTGCTGTCGCCTCGTACACGGCCCATACGTTTGCCAGCACCAGTTGCACGAACATGGGCTTCAGTGCGCGGCCCTTGAGGTGCTTTGCGCCGAGCACGCGCTTGGTCTTTGGGTCGAGGTAGAAGTCGCCCCAGAGCACCTTTTCGAGCACTGTGCGCTTGATGCCGAGCTTCTTCTCGTAGAGCGTCGCGAACTGCTTCACGGTAAAGGCCCAACCGTCGACGGCGCTGCTGAAAATGACATTGTTCTTTTCGGGCGCAAAGTAAATGTCCTCGTCGTCGCGCTCCTGGAACTCGTCGGTGTCGATGCTGTCGTCATTGCCCGTCGTATCCCGCTCCTGTTGCCGCGTCGATGCCGCCGCGACGCGCTCCTCGAGCTTTTCGCGCCACTTAAGGTCCTCCTCCATGCGCTCGCCTTGAAAGAAGCTGCCCATGACAGCGTTGACCTGCTCAAGCAGCTTGCTGAGGTGGGTGTATGCCTCGGCGGGGGTGAGTTTCAGTTCGGTGACGAGGCGGTCCATCTTGTTGATGACGAGCAGCGGCTTGAGCTTCTCGATCCACACCTGGCGGAGGACCGTGACGGTCTGGCTGCAGACGCCCTCCACCGCGTCGACGAGCACGACTGCGCCATCGCAGAGACGCGACGCGGTAGACACCTCGCTGCTGAAGTCTATGTGTCCAGGGGAGTCGATGAGGTTGATGAGGTATTCCTCAGTTTGCGGCGGAGCGTCGGGGGACGGGCGCCGGCCGATGGAGAAGAAGAGGGAGATCGCGGACGACTCCATTGTGATACCGCGCAGCTGCTCGTCCGGTCGCGAGTCCAGGTAGCGGATCTTGCCGGCGAGCTTGGGGCTGATAATACCATTGGTGGCGATGAGCGCGTCGGTGAGCGACGTCTTGCCGTGGTCTACGTGCGCGAGGATACAGATGTTGCGCACATTGTCGGCGGACTTTTGGAGCGCGATGAGCTTTTCGGGATTGACGACGGGCATTGTGACGTGCGTGTGGGTGTGACCGGAGGTGTGAATGTGGTGGTGTTTATGGCGGGGTAAATGTCGATGATCTGCGAAGATCGGAGAGTCAACGTCCCGTTATCAATGTCGATCGGTATATTATCGAAGTCTCGGTGTCGAGGTCTCGTCGATGAGGTCTAAGATACGAGATCTATAAGGCGAGGTCTATAAGTACCGTAAAAGGAGTGACTGAAGAAAGCCAGAGGCTGTGAAGCACGATTAGCAAGGCTCGAGCCGGTAGTCTACCGCAGCATGGCTGTGTAGTTGCTGCAGAGATGACTCGAACGATTTACCAGTGATGCTTACAAGGATGGCGCAGTCTGCGCAAAGGACACAGCAGACGGACAGACACAGACTCCAAGCGAAGACAAAGGAGATGAAGCTACGAGAACAGTCGTCAAGGAGCGGAGATGTCTGGCCAAATAGAATGACTGCAAATGGTGTGTAATCGTGAACATCCCACCAACCCCGCGCGCCAATATTTTTGCCCGCCATCAACAAAAGCACCGCCACGACCGCCTCCCCGCCTTCCCACCAACCCCCACAAGCCACAGCGCAACTGACGAGTCAAGAGGTGCACGAGAGCCAAACTCCCAGGCGCCCGTTGCAGTCTGCAACACTGCATCCTTCACCATCTTAACGGCCAGCAAACCGTTAGGCAGCCTGCACACTCCACACGTCGCGACTGCACCGACGGTTGTTTCCAGTGCTTCTCCTCCTCTCATCTCCTCACCCCTGGTCATCGTCGAACGAGCCAACATTTCGCTGCACCTCCGTGTTCACTCTACACACCACTGAGGCGCGATCATGGGCGTGAAAAGACGCAGTCCGTCCTGATACTGTCTGCATTCACCATGGCAGCATCTTCGACCGCTCCGGTCGCTATACCCGCAGCTCCAGCAACAGCTACCGTCACCGCAAAGCAACCCTCACTCTCCGACGCCGCCAGAAAGGGGCATCTGAGCCTCAACACCTTTTCGCCCGTCAACCAGAACGGGAGCTTCGAGTTCGACCGCGTACTGAAGGCAGGCAACGCGCTAAAGCGCACGCGCAAGACAAAGGTCAGTTCCAGGCGTCTATACTGAGCTCTACAAGCTACCAGACTAACACCACCACAGTCGTGGAAACCTGTGCACCTCATACTGCGCCCTAACCTCCTCTCCATCTACCGCGACGCCGAAGGCACCAAGCTCCGCCATCAAATAACCCTCTCCGACCTCACCGCCGTCGCGCGCCAACGCGACCCCAAGCGCAAGGCAAAGCACGTCTTCGGGCTCTTCTCGCCAGAGCGCAACTTCCACCTCGAGGCGCCGAGCGAGGCCGATGCACAACACTGGGTCACACTGATCCGGACAGAGGCGCGCATCGACGAGGATCACGGCGAACCGCCGCTGAGCCCGATGGGGCCGGCACCGGCGCCGGTTCGTGTGGGTGATGGCAGTGCTGAGGCTACGGCCGCGGGGTCTAGCTCGTCTGATGATGCGCGTACGCGCCGTGGCCCAAATGTCATGAATCCGAGTAGAATGCATAGCTCGCGGAGGCCTAGCTATGCACTTCAGGCGTACAGTGGCAACGAGCATGGATCGTACTCTGATTTTTCGGACGCGTTCCCGGAGTCGAGTCTGTCGCTGGCGGGTGTTGCAGCGCAGAACACAGGCGCAGTTACAGCGAATACGGCAGCGACTTCCGGAGCGACCACGGCGCCCGCAGCAACCATGGCTCCTCCAGCACCCCGGACGGGCTCCATTTACCCGTCGCGCCCCGCCGCCGCGCGCAACGCCAGCCAGATGAGCTATATCGACTCGGAGCGTGTGGTGTACCACGGGTGGCTGTACCTGCTAAAGTCAAAGGGTGGCGTGCGGCAATGGAAGACGGTGTGGGCGGTGCTGCGGCCCAAGTCGCTAGCCCTGTACAAGGACGAAGAGGAATATCGGGCGCTGCTGGTGATCCAATTCCCAAGCATCATCAACGCCGTCGACATCAACCCGCAGTCAAAGAGCAAGCGCTTCTGCTTCCAACTGATTACCGACGAGCGCAACTACCGCTTCTGCGCCACGACGGAGGAGGAGCTGGCGAAGTGGCTCGGTGCGCTGAAGAGTCTGATCATGCGGCGCAAGGAGACGGCGGGTGAGGCGGCTGGGAGTGTGGAGACGCTGGCCAGGGAGGCGGCGCTAACGAAGTAGCGGTGCATCTTCCGCGTGACACGGCGGCTGATCTGGTAATGTGGTGGTAATGGCGACCGTGTTGCGGACTATCGACTATCGGCTGTGTGCAGACTGCTAATGGGGCTGTATCAATGAGGCTTACGACGCCTACGAGACTTATGACGGAGTTGGAAAGCGGCTGGGTGCCTGTACGACTTGTACGGCGTCGGCGAGCAATCAACTCTTTGTTCCAGACATTAAACGTATTGGTGCTGAGCGTGCGGGCCTTGCGCTTGCAGTGAGCATCGAGTGCAGTAAGCAAGCAGTGATTGCGACGTGAGCCGTTGCCGGCGGAGACGTATGGAGATGATGAATGGAGGCAGCAAGCGGTCAGGCCCGTCGCTTTGAAGCAGACAGGCCACCGATATGTACCTCGTCTCGCCGCCGGAGCAAAGACCGGATCTGACCAGCTACCACAGGCCTGCTTCCGCTCCCCTCCGCATCCCAGGCATACGGCTGACTGATTGCTGCGGGTCAGCACGGGGGTTCCGGGGATCAAATACGGCGAGGGCGGGAGTTGTACAGCAATCGATAGTCACGATAGTCATGAGGATCGCGATTGGGAGTGGCCTTTGTTCTAGATTTGAACTAGGCGCTGGTGGTTAGATCTGGTGCAGCGGGTGACCATGTGCTCAATGCAACTGGCACGCAGCTAAGTTTATGTACAGTACGTAGTATGGGGATGGTTGTTTGCTGGTGACGAATGGGATGCAGGCTACTCTATCGCTAGAACTACTGGATGCGGGGTTGACCAGTCTCCTGGTTCTTGTTGGCCTGTTGGTGGAGCGGGTGAAGCCGCGATAGTGGAACCTTGCTGCTGGAACCAGATGAGGCAAGTGGTCGGCTGGTTTGTGTAGAAGATGCGATCTCTGCATCTCTGGGCTTCCAGCAACTGCAAGTGCAGCTCGGCAAGAGATTGACACCCGCCCACCAAGTTCTGCAACGTCTCTCTATAGACAAACAAAACACAACACCATCTCCATCCATCCCACGCCCATCTCCCGCTCTCCCGCTCTCCCACAACCCACGCGCACGGCAAATCCTCACTCGCCAGAAAAAAACAAGCAAAGCCACTATCCCCGCCAAGTCCGTCTACCGCGCGTTTCATCCCCTCGTCTCCTTGGCTTTCTGCACCAGGCCCCGCGGCGCTCTCCCTAGAACTTTAGTGGCTCACCCCCTTGGACCAAGGCTTTTCACGCAAAGTGCGTGCCTTGCCTGCCCTGCCCGCCCCAGCAACTCCTCGCCCTGGATCGAAATTTCCGAGCCGCTTTGAACTCAATCTGGCCCTGGTGTCGCTTCTCCACCCCCGACCCTGAAGCCCCCCAGACACAACTTCGCACTACAACTCCACATCGAACATCAACGTCGATTCGAACTGCATTACCAGCAAACTCGCGGATTCACATCGTCATCCATCCTCCGGGCTACAAGCACCAGGCAATTCGCCACGCGAATCAGCGCAGCGTCGCATCCGTTCTGTCCTACCGGTGCGCTGTCAACGCCAATGACCCGTTGAGCGCAACGACCTTCGTCTCCGCATCGTACACGGACCTCCAGTCCAACCACCCTCATTTCGCCATAGTTTGCCTGGTCTCGCGTCGATTTGGATCTTTTGACTTCCGACGTCCTGCATTAAGCTTCCGAACGGTATTACAATTCAACGTGCCGCCATAACTCTATCCCCCTCTCCGCTGCGCATTGCCGTCGGTGCTCGTTGACGAGCCGTCATCATGACGCGCCCTCAGATGGTCCGAGCAGGTAAGTAATGCGAGCAATCTTTCCCGACAGCTGCTGACAATCAGACACCATCGACCTGCAAGACCCCACCTCTCCGTCCGCACAAGACCACAGTCGCAAACCCGCAGCCACCTCAAGTCAGCTCGCCCCGCACCAAGCGTCGGAGATCCGACATGCAAAGGAGGAGCGCACAGTCGAGGCCGGCAATCTCTCGCACTCGTGGCACGACGTCAACGGGCTGAGTGACGAGCCGCCAGCCGACGATGGCGAGGCAACTACAGACACGCCCGCCGAAGAGGAGGGTGCCGACGAGAGCGACGACGGTGACGAAGAGATGGTCGACAAGATGTCCAGTTCTCCTTCTATCAGCGATGGTGGGTATCCTCGTCCTCTATGGCCCCCGCGCAAGTCGTCCTTGACTACATCCCCCTCCCCTCTGCGTGTCGCGTCGCCGGCCGTACCCCTCCCCCCGCTGCGGGTGTGGTCGCCGGTCCCGCCTCTCCTCCCTCCCCCGGTGGAGTCGCCAATGAAACGCCCGCAGCACGCTGCTGCGGACGAGGCGGACATTGCAGACTTTGCGTGGTCGTTTGGCAGCGAACCGGAGCGTAGTCTGCCTGACCTCGCACCTTTCTCGCCGTTCAGATCCACCACCCACCTCCCTCTGGACCTGGCCGACAACTCGTCTGCGGAGCATCATCATTACAGCGACGACGGATACAGAGAGTTTCACGAGACACGTGGCTCTGGGGCATATGAGTTGTCGTGGAATGGGTATACGAGTCGCATCGGGTATCGGAGTCGCTTCGACGAGGGCTACGATTCCGACGACAGCGACGAGGCGGTGCCGTCACGTGTATTCGTGAGCCGGCCGTCGACATTTACGGCCCGTGAGCTGCAGCGCGTTGACGGAGATGATGACGTAATGAGCGATGATGGCGACGATGAGTGGGAGACGGACGAAGACTGGGATGATGATGCCTCCGCGGACAGTTGGGAATCGCAGGACTACGTACCGGACGACTCTCCCATGGATGAGCGCTTTGTTGACTCCGGCTGGGGCGGAGAGTGCTTACAAGAACCAGAGGACATTGACTTTGAGTTTGTCTACGCACTGCACACTTTCGTAGCGACAGTCGAGGGACAAGCAAATGCCCAGAAGGGCGATACGATGGAGTTGCTAGATGACAGCAACTCTTACTGGTGGCTCGTGCGGGTCGTGAAGGACAGCACCATTGGTGAGTCGATATCCCATCCATGTATATTCACGCAGCTGACAGTCAGGCTACCTCCCTGCGGAGCACATTGAGACGCCGACGGAGCGCCTCGCGCGGTTAAACAAGCACCGCAATGTCGATGTAAGTAGGCCACAGCTTGACGACCGCGCTGACCACCAGCTCTCGCAAACCATGCTTGGCGATACGACGGAGAAGTCGAAGAATCCCCTCAAGAAAGCCATCCGCCGGCGCAACGCCAAGCAGGTCACCTTCACCGCCCCCACGTACGTCGAGGCGTCCGACTACGACTACTCGTCGGAGGAGGACGAGGCTGAGCCTGAGGAGCCTGAAGAAATTGCCGAGGAGGAGCCCGAGGCCGTCGCACCACTCAGCGTCAAGAAGAAGGAAGAGTCGCCCGAACGTGAGAAGACGCTCGAGCGCAAGGCGAGCATAGACTCAGATCAGTCGTGTAGGTCGATCCTTGAAGAATTATGCACCGCTAACCCCGCAGTCGGCCCTGGGCGCTCGCGCAACGGTACCGTACGCAACACGGACAGCTTCTTCAAGGACGACACCGTAGAAACGCGCAAGATCACGCTGACACCAAACTTGCTACGCGACGACAGCAGCAGCACATCGACGACGCGCTCCGTCGAGCGCGAGAGGCCAAGCTTCGAGGAGCGTCTAAGCAGCGAACGTGCCCGCGACGACAAGAAAAAGAAGGAGAAGAAGGGCATGCTGAGCGGCCTGTTCAAAAGGAAAGACAAGAAGAAGGCCGATGAATCTCTTATTCTCACACGCGACGCCTCGGGCGTGCGCGAACGCGACTCTCGAAGACCAAATGACGTCAATGACTCCCCCACTAACGATTCTGAAGACACTCTCAACGGTACCGAGCGCATCGAGCCGCAGCGCACCGAGCCCCAGCGTACCCCGTCCAAGGGCAAGCTCACCAAGAGCCCACCGCCCATCATCTTACCGCCCGCCGGCCCCGGACGCACGCCGAGCCCCGCGAAAACTGAAGACATCACCCCCACCGACAAGCCCGTTGACAACGCTATGCACCCCGAGACCACCGACAACGCGCCAAAGTCCGACAACCCGTTTGCCGATCCCGTATCCGCACCCTCACCTGCCCCCGCACCTACCCCTGTACCAGCAGCGCTCAAGTCTATGGAGCGTCTCTCCGAGTCACCGGTGCACATCACGTCCGCAGACGCAGCAGACGATCCTCCTGCGCTAGTCGGCGGCTCATCGGCCAGTTCATCGAGTGATGAGCTCGCAAGTCTGGCTAGCAGTCCGAGCTTGAACGGTGTTGCGGGTTCGTTCGATTCGGCCTCTGGTCGAACAGCAGATGCGATTGCTGCCGCTGCCGCTGCCGCTGCGGGAACTGTTGTAGCTGGCGCAGCGGTTGCTTCTTCGGCCGGATCGTCGGCCACGGTTACGCCTGCGGCTGCTGCTGCAGGCTCGCCTCTGGCTTCCTCCGGCCCGTTTCCGCCGCCGACGCGCGAAGCGCCCATACCCACTGCCCAATCACAGCAGCAACAGCAAGCCCGCGGCGCAGCTTCCGACAATAGTTCATCCAGCAGCGCGCTCTCTTCACCCTCATCTGGGCCGTCGTGGTCAGATGCGCAACTCCGGGCGTACATTGACGAAAGCGGCACAATGGAGATTCGGAATCTGCTTCTCGTCGTGCGAGACAAGAGAGGGGTTGTACCGGTTGATAATGGACATGCGCTTATGTCGGGGTTGTATCAGGCTGATGTTGGCGCGTGTAAGGAGCTAGAGAGTTCGCTGGATGGGTTGTTGCTGGGCCTTGTCGGGCGGAGGAGAGCGCGCGGGAGGGGATAGATGTTCTTATTAGGGTTTGCGAACGAGCTGGGACTGTATGATGTGTGCAATTTTTTAGCTGGCGTTCGATGGGCGGGGTGGAGGTTCGATTCGACCGGGGGCGCATTTTCATGATTGGCACGATGGACGGCGTTTATGCCCATTCTTGCGGCGATGTATGGCCGCCGCTAGGGGGTGTTTAGGGGCTGGGATGGTGTGTATCAATTGAGCTCTGTGGAGATGATGCTGATGGTATTGCTGGTGTTTGTGACCTGCGACTTGCGACGTGCTTTCTGCTTGCTGAGATGGTTAGACGCCGATCGTGAGCCAGCTGACTCCTGTTCCGTGCTACTACTCTCTTTTCCCAGCACCTGAAAGAGATATGATGTTGGGTTCTCTGCCGCTCATGGTCGCCGCATTTATGCTCTCGGCCGGCGCCCTGGTATAGTCATAAAGGTAGATCTCCGATGCCGTTTTACTGCAGCAGAACACGGTACCCAGTATATTACTACTATCAGCAGGCTCACTCTTTGCTCGGCGGCGCCGCGTTAGCTAAGTCCTCCTCGCCGCTGTCGTGCTTCTCATTGTTTTTTATGTCCTTTTCACCCTCCTCTTACGACTATCACCGCCCTTGAAGCCACTCCCAAAAAGCGAACGCCTCTGCAACATCCGTCCTCACGATGGTCCCTTCCCGCTACCCACCCATCCCTCCAGAAGACATCAATGGTCGTGGTAAATGGCACTGTCTGTTCCCTGCGTGTCTTCCCGAATGCCCGATGGGCGAGCGGCTGGCGTCATCTACGTAGAAGAAGCACTTCTGTGACCAGAGGCCGGAACCACCACGGAAGATACCCTGATCGCTGGAAGTACTATTGCTCTCATTGCCCTGAGGGGCATTGGACCTCCTGTTGGATTATGGACAAACATAGCTTGCGTGACAACGATGCTCTGGCCCGGCCGGTTAATGTCATGGTGCCAGCGAAGAGCGGTGCAAAAACCATAGATTTCTTCGAGACGATGATAAAGAGTTGGAGAAGTAATCTACAGGGAGGGGTGTGCAAAAGCATAACCGCAGTGTGGGGGCTTGGCGCCAGTCACATGACTGCGCTATTCCCCATATGTCACCTCGGTACTGTACTGCCACAGACCACATCATGGCCCTGAGGCATCACACCGTGTATGGCCAGAACTATGACAGTTAACCATGCGGTACGTGATCCAGGCAGGCAGCACATTGCCGGCGGGAAGGACAATGCCGGCGGGAAGGGCATAGCCGATGGGGGCATCTGTGACTGCGACTTCGACGACTATGACGACGAAGGACTGAACGGCCCTCACAGCTTTGAAGCGTGTCTGCGCAGAAGCGGCTGGGATCCCAATGTGGGCTGCGATGCGATCTGTGAGTACGAGTACTCCGACTACGGCAAGGACGAGAACAAGAACGCGGGTGTCAGCGACAACGGCAATTGCTATTGCTGCTCTGGGAATAGCAGGAGCGGTGGACACAGGGCTGCGGCTGGACGGATCTCTGATGATAACGATGGCGACTGGGACGACGAGCTCACCGAGGAAATGGTTTGGAAGCTTCGCCGCCGCGATAGGGCGATTGATGCGGGGCGCCTTTGGTAGTTCAAATCTTGCCCTCCGTCCCGCCGGTCGTAGTGTTGTCTACATCACCATCTCTGTCCTCTCACGCAGCACTCAGCCGTTCTAGTTGTTCTGAGAGAAAACTTGGTCGGTCAGTTTTGCAGCGATGAGGGAATGCTTTCGGTGGGTTCACTGCGAGATGTTAGGTATGATGGAGCGGAGTTGAAACTGTGGTATATTTCAGGAGTTAGGGAGTATATTCATCTTTAAATCAATATCTTCCAGAGAGTCCTGACGGCCTCTGTTCACATCTTGCTCACGCACCTTCACTGCCACATGCACCTCGAACTGTGTACTTCTTCTTTGCGGCATCCTTAGCATGTGCACTCTCGTCCGACAGCAAGAGGTGCGAGGAGACGCCGAGACCGGGCAATATGACAAAGTGTCTTATATCAGACCCGGCCAGTTGGAATGAGGCTGAACGTGGACACCAGCCACGACGGCCAGGCAAATATGACGTCGACTACATGTCCTCACTTTAGTCGTTGCTTCCATCCGGTCAGTTTACAGTATGCAAGCACCGCGTTGCTGGGTTGGCCAGAACATTTTCCTTTGGGACGGTACTGGCGTTTGCGGGTGACGACTGATATCGCGACTTCCATCGTGGTCAAAGATCACGCTAGGCTACTTGTGGGGGGGTTGCGCCTTCGTCTTTTGGCAGTGACGACGACCAAGGGGGGGGTCGTGCCTTCTCTTTTAGGTAATCGCCAGCAACAACGACCCGTGCCTGCTGTTTTGGCGACCGCCCTCCCGTGCTCGGCTGTAAAGGACTGTGCACCATCCAGAGTTGCTCCTTGGCTGGGGGGACTGGGGGGAGTATAAAAGGCAGATCCACCGCCCTTCTCCAACGAACTTTTTACTACAATCCTCATTCTCTGCTTTCGAATCCCCCGCTCTTTTTCAGTCTCTGACTCCAACGTCCAGCATTCTAACTCGACATCACCAACCGGTCACTTCGCTCTTTGTTCGTCAAGATGAAGTTCTCTGTCATTTCCGCTGGTGTGTTTGTGGCCCTGTGCCGCTTCGGTGCTGCTGAGGTTCAGACGATCTCTGAGCCTAAGGGTGCGAGCTCGCACGCGCCGTCGTTCACGACGCTGACTTCGTCGTGCTCGGAGTCCTTCGCGCAGTTTGTCACTTGGCCCGCGTCGGTGACTGAGCTGGCTAAGGTGTTCCCTTCAACGGCGTCTGAGAACTCCACTCATCCTGTTCCGACTCGTCCCGTTCATAAGGCGGGGATCAAGGAGTTGATCAAGTCGTACATGTCGGCGCATTCGAATCATACGGCTCCTGCGGCCCATACGGTTCAGACGGTGTCTGTGAACGTCACTCATACGGTTCATACGGCTCATGCGGTTCATACGGTGTCGCCTCGTGCGGTGTACGTTCCCTCTGCGGTCATTCCTACCACGTTCCCCAAGACTTGGCCTCCGGACTCGTCGTGGCTCGACAACATCACCGACACCGGTGACCAGTGCACTACCCGTTGTGACCGGTACTTCAAGTACTGCCTCGAGGTTTGTGTCTCTGCTTGCACTGTTTAACTGTTTGCTGACCCCTGACAGGACTTTGGCTGTACCTACCCCTACACGGATGCGTGTCGCCAGGCTTCCCAGTGTGATCTGGTGACTTGCAAGAACGGCGCTGGGTACTCGGCGGTAAGTATTCCACTATGGATCGGGGCCTACCTGACATTTCCAGTGTGGTGGTTGTGGTTACAATCCTCCTTCGTGCTTCTACCAGGATCCGATTTTGACCGACCCGTCTAAGGACCTGGCGATCAAGAACGGTTGGAAGGGTCCTTTCCCGTCCAATGTCACTGAGAAGCGCGATTGGTGTGATATGTACTGCACCATGCCGCTTGTGGCTTGCATCGGGAACACGGAGGTCAAGGACACGACTCAAGGCGTGACTGACTACAAGCACTGTCGTCTGGATATTTGCAAGGCTTCACCTGGTCGTCTTGTAAGTTGGTCTGCCGTCTCTTGACTCTGCTAACAGCGATAGTGTGGCCCTATGTGCGGCGTGTACCAGACTCCGGACTGCCCGCCTTTCCAGGTGGATCATGGTGGATTGATTGTGGAATGACGACGTGACGTGGTGACTAACCGACGCTGCAGAGTCTGAAGTTGTCAGCTTAGCGATTGGGTGATAGGGTAGAATCTACTTGATTTGGCCCTCCCACTCCGGGACATGTCCTCTGTGATGTGCGCTCTGTGATGTTATGCTTGTCGTGATGTCTTGCCACTATATCTGTTGGTGTTGGACAGGCACCAACTGCCGCTGCTCGCCTGGTACCAACTGCTACTGCTTGATGCGTACCAAACCGCCACCTTGATGCGTACCAAACCGCCACTTCTTGACGCGCACCAATACCGTCTCCGATCGACCTCCATCGCTCGATTGTATCTGCTTGAATTGCCGACGTTCAATCGTCGAGCCCCACATCACCGAGACTTGGCATCGCCCACCATTTGATATCACATCAGGCCTCACGCATTCATCACTCCTCTCCATTCTTTATTCAAACTCACTCCGCGGCTCAGGTGCCACATACCCCCGCCGCAGCAACCACATCGCAAGCCCATCCTCCACGCGCGCAAACTGCCCCTAATTAGCCTCCCCCTCCCTTCCTGGAAAATACTCACAAATCCCTTTGGCGTAACCCCATCCCGCACCCACACCGACTGCGCTCCCATCATATTCGCCAGCATAACATCTGTCAACAGTCTATCCCCCACAACCGCAATTTGGTCCGGCGAAGTGATGCGGAGCTCTGGGTGCGCGCGCAGGTACGCCAGTACCGCGGGCCCGCAGCCGGGTTTCTTGGTGCCGTGCCGGAGGACCTTCACGCCGGTTTCGCGCTCTAGGGCGAGGGCTTGGGCGGAGGCGGGGTCGGAGGATGTGCCGGCTGTGTTGGAAACTATGAGGAGGGCGGCGGAGGGGTAGGTGGCTTTTAGCCGGGAGAAGGTGGATTGGCAGGAGGGGTGGATAGACAGGGAGTGGGGGGCGGCAAAGCAGTTGTCCTTGTCGAGGATTATGGCCCGGATGGTGGTTGGTTTTTGGTCGGGGGAGGGTGGGATGGTGAGAGGGATAGGGAGGTGCGCGAAGGTGGGGATTGTGAGGTGTGGGAGGATTAGGGAGGGTTGGTGGAGGAGGCGGAGGGTATTGAGAGTGCCGGAGAGGTTGAAGGAGGAGGCCATGATGTCGGCGAGGGGAGAGGGGAGGAATTGTGCGTGATCGTGAGGATGAGGCTATTCCGATGTCCTGGTTTGTAGGCGTGATGTCAATGGGACGAAGGCTTGTGATTGGCTTGGAATTGACGGCCGGGCCGGGTGTACGTTGCCCCGGTCTGTGCTGCGGGATGCTGCGCGGTGCCTGCGCGACGACCGATATCCAGACGCCGCACGCTTTCTACACAACATCCACTCCACCTACACCCACAAGCCTCACACCCGCAAACATGACGAGCACCATCGGCATTCCGATCAAGTTGCTCAACGAGGCTACGGTGCGTCCACGCGCCACAAGAAAGAAAGAAAGACAAAGCTAACAACTCCAGGGCCACGTCGTGACTCTCGAGCTCACCTCGGGGCAGGTGTACCGCGGCAAGCTGCTAGAAGGTACGCACGAAGTCCCAGCTCCGAACGAACGAGCTAACGCGCACGCAGCCGAAGACAACATGAACGTGCAGCTGAAGGACATCACCGTGACAGCGCGCGACGGCCGCGTCTCCCATCTCGACCAGGTGTACATCCGGGGGAGCCATGTGCGGTACTTTATCGTGCCGGATATGCTGCGGTAAGTCTGGTCTGTCCGTGTGAGGGAGAATGGTACTGATGGGACAGGAATGCGCCTATGTTCCGCCAGAAGGATCGGAAGGGCCGGGGTGTTGGGCTGGCTCGTGGACGGGCGACGGTTAGTCGGGCAAGGGGACAGCGCGGTGGAACGAGATAAGTGGATACTGGTTACGGCGCATGGTTTGGGAAAATGGTTTTGCGGTCGTGGTTACAGGCTGGTGGATGGCTTTTTGCGGGCTATACTACGGCCAGTTCTACGCATGTGGAGCGCAGGGCATTGGCGGTAGATGGCCGGATGCTGCTCTCACGGCGGCTCTGAAGAGCTTTTCTGATGGAGATGGCATCGATCACAGCCTGACGCCACGCTGAGGTGGACACAGCAGCACGCTACATAGACGAATGAATTCCGCCAACGTTACCCTGATCACGTGTCATCGCGCACCTCACCTGATGCCAGCCGCACCCGCCCCATCAACACCCCATCAACACCATGCCATCCCCCAAAGTTCCCATAATCGAGAACCCGCGGCGCATCCTCGCCCTCAGCGCTAAAACTGAGTCTCTACTGCTGCTGCTGAAGGGTGTGTTCTCCTTTCCTGCTGTAGCGGTGCTTTGCTGACCGGAGCAGATTTAACGGGCGAGACGCCCCAACTTATCGATGGGAGTGTTGCGGGGCTAAGTCATGTGCTTAAGCTGCGCACGGCGTATTACGAGGCTGATGTACCTGTGTGGTTGGATGTGTTGCCGGAAGAGGGCGGGGCGCGAGAGTGGGGCGATGCTTTTTGTGAGGTGGAGGCGGGGGAGGTGGTTAGGGCGGTTGGGGCGTGGGTTTGGGTTTTTGAGGCGGGAGAATGTGAAGATGATGTGCGTGACGTGCTGAGAGCAATTCGTCGCGTTATTCTCAATGCGGATGAGGGGTGGGAGGGTACGTTGCTTGCTGTTAGTGTGGGGAAGCTGGTGAAGGGGGTGGAGTGGGAGGATTTGTGTGCGGAGGAGGGGTTTGAGTTTGTGGATTCAAAGGCTAGCGGGAAAGATGAGTATGGGGAGGAGAGGGGGATTGCGAGGGTGAGGAGTGCGCTGGAGGTTACGGCTTGGGATGATGATGATGATGATGACGGGGGGAGGTTCGAGGAGGAAGGGGATGGGGTTAGAGGGGTGTTTGCGCCGGAGACGGATGAGATGGAGCGTGCGCTTGGGGCGCTGGGACTGAGGGATGAGGAAGCGCCTGGGGAGGTGGATGAGCAGGATGTTGCGGAGCTGGAGATGCTCATGGCACGATTGCAGGCTGCGAAGGGTATGTCACTTTGCTTCAGTGTAGAGGGCGCGGCTAACGGCAGCAGACACGGCGGCGGGTATGCCGGATGCGGAGAGGCGGCGCTTTGCGGCACGGGCAGTTGAGGGCTTGTTAAGGGACTTGGAGATTTGATACGATTTTTAAGAGACGATTGTTACGGCTGTATTCCCACCTGTACTCCCACCCTTCGCCGAGGCAGGGTACTTCCTGCCGCGTTTTTTTTCCTGCCTGCTTTCCATCACACGTTTTGCTTCAACCGATGGTCGTTGCTGCGTGCCCGTGCTTCGCGACACAGTACCCCGTGCCGGCATCCACGCATTTCGAATGGCAGGCCTGCGCGGCGGAGGTGCATTCTGATGCTGCTGGGCATGGAGGATGGGACGGTCCGCAGGGGGTTCTGGCGGGTGGGAGGGATGGAGAGGGAGGAGGCCTTGTGAGGATGGGAGATTGAGAGGGTAAGGGTGATGTCAGGGCGGAGGCGAGTGGAGGGAGGAGGAGGAGAATGAGAAGATTGAGGGGCGTGAAGAGTGCCATCGTGGATGGGGTTGCGGTAAGGACTGGAGGTAATGGACTGGTGCGGAGTGGAGACGATGGGCTGATGCGGGTGTTTTGTGGTGAACTGAGAGTAGTCGACGTGGTATATTTGATCTAGTATGTGTTGATTGGATCTGGATGTGGTTCACCCTATGGTTCGCCATGTTGTGCGGGGTGAGTCTGGTGTTAATTTATGGCATATGAGGCTCTACGACCAGGGGCCTCGCTTGTGCGGGCTTCTTCTCATAATAACTTCCAGTTCGCCGCTTCAACATCACGGCATGCGCAGTATTAAGCATATAAACAGCGAGCAGCAAAAGCCTCCGAGTAGCAAATGACCCTATTTCACCATGACCTCCGATGTCCCTCTTCCCCAGTTAACCACGCGGGTGAGCAGGCAAATGTCTCACCAAAGGGGCTATCTCGCTGTAGACACACAGGTCCGTAACGACAACACGATCGCAACGAGCGATATTTGAAAGCGTAAACTCGGTGTGCGGGTACGCCCATATGCCGGGACTACGCCTAACAAGCTTGATAAATTTCTTTGCATTGTGATAATTTCTATCTTTTTCCAAGTCCAACAGGCGGAGCGCTTTATTTTTCCACCCACGTAGATGGGAGATACATGAGTCTTGATAACAACAGCTTCATCTGTTCTGACGGGTGTTGACTTTAACGCTAAATTCCACGCTGCTATCCGAACTCGATGTCGCTCCTTTCGGGGTTGTGCAGTCGCCTACTGCTGTCTGTCCTCTGTTCCTGCAGCCCCGAGAGCGTAGCGTTGGAAAGCACCTGCGCTCGTGTGGAGGCATTGGAGACATGTGGAGCAAAATAGAAAGTACGTACTCGAGACACCGGGAAGTGACAGTTCAACAGCATCAAGCGGGTTTCCCGGAACCGTATGCGTCGGCTGGACGACGGTCAAAATTGCGAAGTCGGATACGACTCCGGGGAGCTAAGATCGACGTTCCGAAGCCAGCATCTTCCCGAAGAACAGCTGAATCCCAGTGCAGCACAATCGCCTGCACGTCAATGCTAACACAGTACGTAGCCCCCAGTTCCTTGTTCACCCAGACCTGGTGCAGACATAGCAGCTTCAACGCTGCGTGGCTTCAATTGCAATCGAATCAAGCTTTCCCCACACGGATCGGCACGGAAAATCTGGATGGCGATAACGTCGAGCTGACGTGCTCGAGCCGGCACTCCCACTTCCCCAAAGATCCGGCCTCATGCCCGGCCCGCGCGGGAGGGGGGAACGCCAGGCGGGAGCGAGAATCATCGATATCACGCGTCTGCGTCCGACAAAAACCGACGTTGTGGATGTCAACGGGAGGCAGCAGAAAAGGGAGGAAGGACTCCGCGGAGACCACCCACAGACAGCGAGCGGCATCAGGCCCAAAAAAACGGAGCGCTTGGAAGAAACCAACTTCACATGCACGTCCGCCAGCTGCGACGCGACAAGACCTTGTTTGACGATGGTGCGGCCAGCCACATACGCAAGCCACGCCCCCGGCTGCCCTTGCCCCACCAACCCAAATCAGCGTGGAGCAGCTCGCGCCACAGGCGGGCGGGAAAGGGCAGGGATGAGACGTGTTGGCGCGCCCGAACGGGACGACGTCGCCTCTTTTCTTCCAAGGTTGCTCGTCGCACGTTGATGGCTGTTTGCTGTGCCCCCGCCCTGCTTGCCTTCACCCAGATGAGAGCTGCTTTCTTCGATACAGCAAGGCGCGTGCGTTAGCCGAACATCGACGCGATTGATTGGCGACGCCGAAGTTCCAGGGCTCGCGTCTTCTTGTGCTGCTCATGCGCGATGATCGACACCAACGGTGGATGAGATGACGTCGTAGGAAACTTACAGCGCGTCATGGCTCGTTAGTACTCCGTAAGAACAACCGGCCTCATCGACCCATTAGGGATGGGACGAGACGATTGGAGAAGCCACTGAGAGGAGGAGCCACACCACCCCCATAGCCAACAACGGCAGTAACGACGCATGATAGAAGAAAGGCTTCTTCTTGGCCGTTCGTACCTGCCACCCTTTCCATCTCCCCCTCCTTCCTCCTCCCCACCTTCCTGCAGTCTATGACGTACCCATCAGCCCACGCCTGAGGCATCGTTATTTCCAAGCCATTCCCTTGGTGGTTGCCCGGGTCACACAAAGAGCACTGCGTCTGCAGCCACCTTTCCTGCCTATATCTTCCGCACCCTCTCCCTTGAGACCCCCATTCTCCCATACTTTCATCCGCTGACACCACACCCCCTCATCTTTTGATACCCCCAGCATTTGATTGAATAACCAATTGATTCACAATGGCTTCCAAAGCCGTTAACCGTCCGGTCGACGAAAAGGCCAAAGAGACGGACATCAACACAAAGCTTCAGTTGTTTGGCATCTTTCAGGCGTTTGCCAATGGCAAGGTGCCTTCGGTACGTGACGTTAGCACCCTTGAGATTGATGATACTGACCCCCGCAGAACCAGCAGATTGACGTCGCGCTCAACTCGGCCATCGCGTCGAAGGCCTTGAGCAGTCCGTCCGGGAAGCTGTCCGAGGAGGGCCGCAAGCTGGTGGCTGACCTCAAGGACATTATCGAAAAGGCGAAGGTGCTGCTCTTGACCAAGAACGACGGCAACCTCCTGCAAGACTTCGTCTGGCAGACGGAGCAGATCAGCGGCGGCAATGCGACGACGCCGAACGCTCCTGTGGACAAGGAGAAGGCTCGTCAGCACGGCAATGAGGCGCTCGAGGGGTTGCGCACGCTGGGTTCGCTGATCATCTCGAACGGGCAGTTCCGCAAGCTTCGTAGGTCTTCTGTTTCTCAGACAAGTGAGTCGCTAACAGCACAGTCAACGATGCCGTTATCCTTATGCGCTCCATTGCTGGTGACGCCGCCAGCCACGCGGCCGGCAAGGTGTCGCCGCCCGAGGACCAGCTCGCGCAGATCGACCACCCTGCCCAGGACGACACATGGCACGAAGACCCGCTTGTCAATGCCAGTGAGCACAAGAGCAAGCTGCGCGGCTTCTTCCAGAAGCAGAAGCCCGAGGCGCAGCGCATCGCTGGTGACGCCACGCAGGCGGCCCACCCGGAGGATTCGCGCGACCCCACCCATGCCGCGGACGATCTCGCGCGCCGTGAGCAGCAGGGCCAACCGACGGGCATCGATATCAACGCCGGTGGGCGCGAGGCTGCCGGGCAGGTGCGTGACCACGTGTCGCAGCAGGTGCCGGATGATGTTAAGGACCGCGCTCGCGGCACCCGCGCGGACGCCCAGAACTATCTTAAGGGCAAGATGCCGCAGGAGCGTCGTGAGCAGACGATCTGGCGGCTCAAGAAGATGGTAGTGGAGATCCAGGGCCACAAGGACTGTAGGTGCTCCCATTGACGCTTCACACCCTTCTGTTGAACTCGCTGACACCCTCAGACCAGCGTGCCGTCGAGACTCTGCTGTCCCTCGCTGAGCAGTACGCCGGGCACGCGCGCGACATGACCGCTCAGGGTTCGCAGACTGTCAAGGGTGCGCACACGGACGACAGTCTCAAGACGGCTGAGACTGACCTCAAGGTAGGCCTTCTGCACGATAATAAGTCGCAATTGCTAACCATTAAGACCCTGCTCGAGCGCTTTGCGAACAGCACGTCCATGGACGATATCTTCGACGCCATCAACCAGATCTACCGCGACGCTGACCGCGATCCCGAGCTGAAGGACTGGTTCAAGAAGATGGACACCTACGTTCGCAAGTGCCTGCAGGAGCAGGGCTTCGTGATGCGCGACGAGGCGACGGACGAGTGGAACGCTCTGTACGACCAGGGCGAGTACCTCCTCCGGCGCAAGTACCGTGGACACACGGATCGCATCCTGGATGAGATCAAGTACTTCGGACAGCAGTTCGATGCCGACCCGCAGAACAAGGCGCTCGGCGAGGCGGTGCAGAAGCTGTTCCTGGATCTTGGTAACGACGAGTCGGGTAAGGCTGCGTTCAAGCCGCACCTGCTTAAGGACGTGCGCGATGTGATTGTGCCTACCATCCTCGAGAACGTGCGCTACGTGCCGATTCCCCGCATCGAGTACACGGATCCGATGGTTGATCTCGTCATCGAGAACCTTGTGCTTGAGAGCGACAACCTCGCGCCGAACATCGCCGAGGTCACCTCCGACAACTACTGGCGCTGGGGGCGCAAGACGGCGACCAACAAGAACAAGAACCGGGTCGTGCTCGCAATCTCTGGCGTGCAGGCGGACCTGCGCGACGTGAGTTATTACGTCAAGAAGAAGTCGGGCTTCCCTTCGCTCTCGGACACGGGTGTTATGGACATCTTCCTTGGCGGCAGCGGCTTCAGCTTCACGATTGACATGGAGACCGCGGACAAGAGTGATAAGACGCACTTTTTCAAGATCAACCACGTGAAGACGGACATCTCGGGCATCTCTCTCAAGGTGAAGAAGTCGACGCACAAGCTGCTGCTGCTGGTCGCGAAGCCGGTGTTGCTGCGCGCCATTCGTCCGGCGCTGCAGCGCGCGGTCGAGGCGCAAATCAAGCAAAACGCTCACAAGTTCGACGCCATCATTTACCGCATCAACGAGGAGGCACGTAAGGCCGAGGCGGACGCTCGCGCGAACCCGTCTCCGGAGAACGTGCAGTCCATCTTTCAGCGCTATTGGACTGCGGCCCAGCAGCAGATCATGCAGGGTCAGCGCAAGGCGGCCGAGGTGCAAGCGAAGATGGAGGATCGCAAGGTCAACATGGCGATCACGCAGCACGACAGCATCTTCCCGAGCGTCAAGCTTCCAGGTGGCATCTCGACCAAGGCGACCGAGTACAAGGAACTGGCTGCCAAGGGCGACAAGTGGGAGTCGCCGGTGTTCAGCATTGGCTCGGCGAAGCCTTCGTCGAACTTGCCGAAGTTGGCGGCTGTGCGTCGTCGCGGCGGTCATGGTGCGTCGTCCAACGGTGCGGGTGCTCACACTGGCAACGGTGCCGATGGCTACGCCGACCACAACCCCAACGGCGCGTTTGCGAGCCATATGGATCAGGCGTTTGAGAAGGCTCCCGGTGCCAACGGGCACGGCGCGAATGGGCACAGCACGTTGCTGCGTGACCAGAACCCGGTGCTGACTGGTGCGGTTTAGTCTTTTTGCCTGATGGTGATTAACGTTTTGCGGCTTGACGTTCATCGTTCGGCAACAGCTTGTTCTATGATACCACTGTGCTTGCGTTAGGTAATGGGTAATAAATTCTTTGCTGCTCTATTTTGAGTTCATGTATCTCTGCTGTGCAGTGAGGCGTGCTATTGATATCGTTGAATAATGAGCGCGGCCGAGTTTGCGACGGAGTTTCAATGTCCGTGTTCACTAACGAGCATATGTCACGCGAGTAGGTCAGGATCTTTTCTGGCCACATACCCCACGCCAATGTTCATATCCGTCGTCAGGCCTAGCCACCGTACCCTCAATCGAATCTCGGCATCCGATCGGGTTTGGCTCTTAAAAGCAATGCTTGTAGGACGAGGCACGCGAGCAGAAAGTCTTCTCCACCTCCACGCTGCACCCCCGTCGATCGAGCACTGGATCGGGCGTTGAGACTCGATTGGAGGAGGGACAGGCCAGCCCTGGCGGCTGATATTGTATACTGCGCCAGATTTCACTATTACTTGCTTCCCTGGGACTTTCACTCATCGGCCTTCGGGCCCGCCTCGACGAAGGATCGGCCCTAACTAACAACCCGCGGATAGACCTCCGGCCCAGACCTTCTCGATGTCACGGCGCTCGAAGTCAAGATGGGGGCGGGAATCTTCCAGTAATGCATCCGAGGTCGTGCATTCAAACAGCCTCCGCGCGTTTCCCTCTCGTTTCACCTCAGACATCATATCGGTCGGTACGTGGCTGCAATCCGTGAGCTTCAGCTGTGCCATCCATTTTTGGGGCACATGGGAGCTTGCCCTACAACATCCGATATGAGCCCACCACGGCTTCACGCTCTAGACCGGCCGTTCCCCGCGCAAACAAGCTTTTAAGCCCTGCTAGCCCCAGTTGCGCCATGCTCACTCGCTCGCGGTTGTGGCTCGACGCCAGTCTTGGCATCAAATATATGGCCTGCCGGCCATTAGCGCCTCGCGGGGAGATTGCCGCTCGGACGTCGTACTATGTGAAACACCGCGGACGTTTTTTCGAACTCTTTGTGGGGTGACGATACCGCGATTGATAGGCGGCGCAAAGCCGCAGAGAGCCACGTCGCGGGAATTCCCACTTGACTCCCGCTGCCCAGGCGGCTTGTTGCCGACCACAGGTTGCAGCGGGGGATATTGCGGGGAAGCTTGGGCGAGGGAAGTGGAAGGGGAGGAGAATGCACTGTGCGCAATGGGGCGGAGGCCTGCTTACGAGCGTATATTGAGATCGGATCCTTTGGGGTAAGAAATCCCGCAATTAGCCATATGGAGGTTTATATAAACGCGACCAAACTGTCCTTTACCACTTCGAGCGCCGGTCTGGACCCTTTAAGAGCACGGGCGAAGCTTGTTTTTGAAGCATTCTCGGCATCTCTTGCATTGAGCTTATCTCTTCTGCTCCAGCGATATCGACCGGGCGTCATTGACTTCACATAAACCCTCGGCATCATCTCCTCTGCATCCACTCATCCACATCCTCTCCTCCAAATCGTCCCTTCAGCGTGACCAACATGGCAGATGGAAAGCCCATTGTGGTCGAAATGGATTCCTTCGCAGGCGGACCACCGGTGAAGCCTAAGAAGACGGCTAAAGACTACTTCGTATGTCCCTCGCTCGGCTTTTGTGTCCTACTGACTTTCTGCTTCCAGGTCGGCCCGCGCGACATGACACACTTCTCCAAATGGCCCTTCGTACTCCGCGTCCACGGCAGCATCGTGCCCCACATACTGATTCCTATGCTCGTGGTGGCAATATGGGTGACAAGTGTGGTGTGCGCCTGCAAATTCCACTTCACGAACCGTACGCCCAGTTTACCACTGTTCCAGAAACCCTTGCTGACTCCCAGCAGATAAATTCGACCCCATCATGCTCACTGTCCTCGGTTTCATCGTCGGTCTCGCGCTTTCTTTCCGCTCCACAACCGCCTACGAGCGCTACATGGAGGGCCGGCGCTACTGGGCGCAGTTGACAGTGACATCGCAGAATCTGGCCCGCGTGGTGTGGGTACATGCGCGCGAGCGGGAGGGTGAGGATGGGAAAGTGGATTTGCTCGGCAAAGTCACGGCGCTGAATCTCATTGTCGCCTTCACAGTGGCGCTCAAGCACCGCGTCAGGTTCGAGCCGTACATCAACTACGACGACCTTCGGGGGCGGGTGCAATTCCTGGAGACATATGCGGGGGCCGCGAGTCCGGGATTCAACGTCCATGAGAGCCGTGTCCCGCCGCTGAAGAGGTTCGGCGAGTTCTTGGGCGTGCCGTTTGCGAAGTCAAATCCGCGTGCGCAGATCAAGCGTGCCACGCAGCCGTTGGGAAATCTGCCGCTGGAGATTTTGGTGCATTTGCAGACCTATTTTGATGCGCTGATTGAGGCGGGGCAGCTTAAGGTACCTATTTACCAAGTGCAGACGAGTAAGTGCCCCCGATGTTGTGTTTGAGCTTAGCTGACGAGCAGTCTCTGCGCTGTCGACGTTGAACGAGATAGCGACTGGCTGCGATCGTATTCTAAATACGCCGCTGCCGATTGCGTATAGCATCGCCATCTCGCAGATCACCTGGATCTACATCCTGCTACTGCCGTTTATGCTGTACGCAAAGCTAGGCTGGACGACCATCCCGGCGACCATTCTCGCCGCATACATCATCCTAGGCATGGCCCTGATCGGCACGGAGATCGAGAATCCCTTCGGCGAAGACGTAAATGACTTGCCACTCGAGAGCATGTGCGAGCAGATTGCGAACGATGTCGATGTCATCATGAGTCGGAAACGTCCGGCCTTTCCGGGGTTTGTGAAGAGGGATGCGAATGCGGTTATGTGGCCACTAAGTGGCTGTGGGTTTGATGAGTGGCTGGGTCGCAGTGAGGAAGAGATTCGTGAGGCGTTGGCGACGAAGGTGGCTGTTGGGTGGCGCGCGGGGCATCGTGGGGGTGTGCCGGATAGAGTGCCCGGCTCTGGATCGTTGTGAAGAGGTCGAAGCACTGGAAAAATCACGGGATGGAAAATGGCATTGGGGGAGTTTATGAGCTTAAGCTAAGTTGCTCTTTGGGAGCATGATGCATGTTGTAAAGGTAAATTCACGAGTTCAGCTTGTTTCGGCCGCAAATGAAGCATTTCGAGTTTGATGAAGCGGCGAGGCTGAAAGTCACGTGCAACTTTCCCCGTTCCTAACCCCCTGGCGTGTGAGGTCAGCTTCGACATCACGCCTGAGCCTCTCGTGAAATCAAGGCTTTAAAGGGCATGCCTTATTTGGACGTTGCATCAAATTGCTGAGTCGGGCCTCGGCAGGCATTTGATGAGGTTCCGCCGAAGCCGTCCCCACTGCTTGTGATGTAGACGTAAGGCAGGAGCACTACAGTACTAGGCAGGAAGGAGCAGGTTACTCTTGGAAAGGCACGTGATGCAATGTGCTCATGATACAAGGAAGGGGCAGCGGAGGACATCGAGTATTGATTTTTGAGCGTCTCTGGACTCTCTTCTTCTCATCGTCTTTTATCAATTCTTCACTTCACATCGTGGCCTTTTGCAGGTGCTCAGCCTATGCTTCCATTAGCTGCAAACCAACCCGCTGATCTTCTCGACTATTCAGACGGCACGCCGTTCACAGGAAGCATGGAATCGTACTTCTATATTGAAGAAAGAACATTGAATCAACCCCGATCTCTACGAAGGAAACCCATCCGCATACACCGCAACCGCCTTCCCCTCGATAATCTCGCGCGCGTAGTCGCGAAATGCAACCGGCGATATATCCGGGTACAACACATGTGCGTCGAGATAACCGAGATACAGCGCGTTCGTAAGCGTGTTGTCTCCGCGCACAAACTTGCTGAGGTTGTACTGGCCATTGTACAGCCCGAAGCGTGTCTGCATATTGTCCTCGGCTTCAAAGGCCGCCAGACACTCCACTGCATTCGCCCGGACCTGCGACTCACTTACCTCGACGAGGTTATCCAGCGTCTCCCCGCTCACCTCCTCCATAATCGCCTTGATCTCGCGCTGTGTCCGCTCCTCCCCCCACGCCACCACTTTCTTATTCACCGTCCTCTCATCCGCCACTATCCGCGCCACAAACCTCCCCACATCACTCTTATCAATCAGCAGCGTCTTCGCCTCGCCCCCCGCATACACCTCCTTGAACTCAAATATCGCCGCGTACTTGCTCCGCCCCGACGGCAGCGTCAGAAACGAAATCTGATGCCAGAAGCCCACATCGATAATCGTGTACGGCACTTTCGCCACCCACAACGCTTGGTACACGCGCTCCTTCTCGTCGCGCATGTACATCACCCCGCCGGGCGGGCAGATCGTGGTAAACCCGCAGGGCACGAAGCGCTGGGTTCCAGCCAAGGCGGTGGCAGCGATGAGCGGCAGCTGCGCGAGCTGATGCATTGGGCCGATGCAGCTGATGATGGTGTGGTAGGGCTTGATTTGGGCAGCGAGGGTCTCGACGGGCAAGTCCAGGGAGGCGATGAGGAGGTGCACGCCGGTAGGTTCGAGGGCGAGGACGGCGGGTTTGGTGGCGGAGGAGGGGCGGACGAGGGCGGTGACGTCCTGGTGGGTTAGTTCTAGATGGTTTGGGAAATGGGGCAGGACTTACGAAGGTGCCGGCGGCGAGGAGCGCGTTCACGATTTCGCGGCCGGTTTCGCCCGTGGCGCCGAGGACGAGGACTTTTTGGGCCATGGTGAAGGGGTAAGCAGCTGAATGGTATTGGAGAGACTCGAGGGGCGAAATTGAGCTCAATTGAGTCGAGATAGGTCGATAGGAGGGTGATTGAAGCTTGAGGGTTGAGGAGCGTAGATTAGCGAATTCTGAAGCCGTCAAGCTTGCTTTTATAGGTTAGAAACTGCCCCGCAAAAGCTCCGCCGTCTTCCCCGCGCTGCCCCTGATCTGAAGGCAAGCACACCATTGGGGAGCTAAGTACAGGTTCGTATCGCGGTCGTGGAAAGCGACATCGTCCGTGCGAATTCGACCGCGGGATTTCGCCCGCCTCAGCCTCGTCATATATTGGCCAGGATGGGCGTGCTGACTAAGGGGTTGCGTATTCTTCCCTTATCAACGTGCCACACATGTAGTGAAGGGGGGCGGACAAACCGCAGAGCATAGCACAAGGCACAGAACAAAGTAGATAGAGTACACAGCACAGAGCATAATCGAGACTTTGCCAAACCACGCCGAAAAACAATCTGCCCATTCCCCAAACGCCAAACCGCTAGATCATGCCTTACTTTCCGCCGCCGCGGACCAGTCCCTCGCGCTCCTCGTCCTCGCTCTCCTCGTCCCCACTCCCACTCCCGCTCCACCGGTCCTCGTCGCCGACTTCAAATAGCGTGTCCGCCTCTAGACTGCGCTTCGGCAGGCTACTCGGCTTCTGCGGCTTCGGCGCCGGTAGAGGGGACTGGTCGCGGCGCGAGTACGCCGGGGGTGCGCTGGCGCCCACGCTTGCTGCGCCGCCTGCGCCACCTGCGTCGGTACTATCGCTGGGCGTGTGCTTGCCGTGCGCGGCTGCGGCTTCGACGTCCGAATCGAGCGAGTCGCGGACGCTGTTAATTTCGAAGCCCTCGTCGTCTTGGGCGAGCTGCGGGGGTTAGCAGGACAGTGAGTTAGGGGGAAGGGGGGGATTACCTCGTCGCTCATGGCGAAACGCCGGTTATTCGCCGTCGGTCGCCATAGGTACGCGATATACGCCACGTTCGCCAGGTACACGAGGTTCAGCCAGCCGTCGAGGACGAACCAGCGCGTCTTCCATTGCGCCTGGGGAGAATCGGCATCAACGGTGACGACCGTGAACGAGGTGGCGAAGAAGGAGAGAAAGATGAAGATGATGCTGCCGAGGAGGCACCACCAGAGCTTCTTGTACATTCCGGCTTTCACGTGCTGCTTGCGCGCGACGAGATCCCTCATCGTCTGCCCGATGCTGTTGAGCGTCCACACGTAGAACGCGGTGAGAGTTGCCGCCAGTGGCACTACGACGAGGAGCACCATGGCCCCGGCCTCGTCCGGCCGGACTGTGAGACTTGCGACCGCGTAGATGACGTCGCACACAAAGTGCGTTGCCGCGAGCCAGCGCACCGCAATCATTGTGCGCCCCAGTGACGGCTTAACGACGCCATAGCCCATACACACAATGAGCAGCAGGAATAATGAAAACGAGTTGCGTCCGGCGTTGAGAACCGCCACAACGATCATGAACACTTTTGCGCCGAGGTTCGAGCCGTGCACGTTCTGGTAGTCGTAGAAGCCCCACGTCATGAGCATCTCGACAACGAGGAAGATAATGATGGCGGTGATGTAGTTTTGGACGGCGAGAATGTCTGAACGGTGCTGCACGTAGAGGAAAGCCCAGAATGCGCCAATGACAGCGTAAACGAGGGTGAGGCCACCATAGAACGGGAGCTTCGGGATCTCAGCCGCGGGGAGCTCACCGTAGGCGTTGCGGAACTCTACGGTGGCGTGAAACTCGGACTCCGAATACACAAAGACACAGTAGTAGCCGGTGCGAACGATAGGATATGAAGGGGAGTCTGCGGGGGCGAGGGCCTTCGTAAGTATGGGGAGCTTCTGGCGTGCGGCGGCATCGGGTGCGAGCAGAAACTCGCCGCGCTGCGTGGAGTTGCAGAGAGCGCGTTCTACGGCGCCATCGTCGCAGATGAAGTCGATGGTGTCACCGTCGGGGCGGCCAACGAGGTCCTTGTCCGAGTATTCGAAGATGACGAGCGCGATCGGTGCGTCGGCGGTGACGGTGATGACGGGGTCGCGCGAGCCACCCCACGACTTCTTGCTGTACATGCCGGAGCATCGCTGGTCATTTTCGACGGTATTGTCCTGAGACGGGGAGAGTTAGTGTGGAGCAGGCTACGGGTCATGAAGCGCTAGATATTGTAGTGGCACAGGCGGTTCGGGTGGCATGAGAATTGCATCGGGGATGAAGGGGAAGAGAGTGCCCCCAGGGAGGAACATGGAGCTTTCTTTGCAGTATGAGGGAATAGGAGAGAGTTTGAGAGACGAGATCAAGCGGAGAGCGGCGCTCTAGCACTAGGTGTAAGGAGAGACATCGACTGACGATGACGGAGGAAATAGCGACGGGAGCAGCGGAGATAGAACAGTTAACTTACCAGAACGACCTTTGCGGCGTGGACGCCCCCAATGAGGGCCCCGAGGGCCAGCAATCTCCAGCGCATGATGAAGTGATGATGTTTGGAGATGGTGTTTGTGCCAGCTTGCCCGATGGCCCCGTCAAGGGAGGCCCTTGGTGCCAAGGCGTGGCACAGCACGATCTGAGCCACCATAAAATATAGCGTCATTGATGTAGCAATCTCCGCCATCAACGTTGCATCACCGTCTTACTTACGCCCGTCATGACACAGGACGTCTGCAAAAAGTGCAGCATGCTCGCCGCCGTCGTCACAGTGCGGTCGGACCCGCTATGCGCCGATTGCTTCGCGCGCTTCGTCAACACGAAGGTCGTCAAGCGCATGGAAGGCTTCCGTACGCGGTACGCGACTGCGGGAGAGGAGCGGTGCCTACTGCTGCCGGTGTCGTTTGGCGTTGGCTCGCTCACGCTTCTACATGTGCTAGACCGGCATCTGGTACAACAGTGCGAGCGGTACGGGCGGACGGGGTATGCGCTGCGTGTGCTCTATGTTGGAGTGGAGGGAGCGGAAAGAGAGAGACTGGCGATGCTGCGGGAGAAGTACCGGCACCCAGTAACCGTGCTGCCGCTTGCCGCCGTCTTGTAGGCCTCTCTGCATTTTATATACCACGCTGACGGATAGTGAATCTGCCGATGATACCGACGGTGCAGATGGCGTGAGCGGTGCGAGTGAGGTAGACGCGGACGCAGACCACACGGATGACGCGGACCAAGGGAACGGTACGGACAAGACAAAGGACACGCAGGGAAATAGCACAGAGGCAGCCGAAAAGTTGACCACCCTCCTCGCTGCCCTCACCCCCACCTCGACCGCCGACGTGATCTCCATACTCAAAACCCGCCTCATAGCCAACTACGCCCGCCGCACCGGCTGCGAGGCCGTCCTCTGGGGCAGCAGCACCACGCGGCTCGCCGAAACGGCCCTCGCCGAGACAGCCAAAGGGCGCGGCTTCGCGCTGCCGTGGCATCTCGCCGACGGACCATCGCCATACGGCGTAGCCTTCCACCACCCACTGCGCGACGTGCTGGGCAAGGAGCTGACGGCCCATGCCGAGATTGTGTTTCCCGAGCTGCTGCCGCTAGTTGCCGAGGAAGTGCTGCCGCGCGGCACCATTGACGGCCTCATGCGGGGCTACTTTGCGAGCGTTGAGGAGAGTTACCCGAGTATCGTATCTAACGTCGTGCGCACCACGGGGAAGCTTAAGCCACCGCCGCCGGGTGTCGCGCGGTGCGCGCTCTGCAGCCTACCCGTTGAGGCAGACCAGCTGGGCATCTACGGATGGGGTGGCGACCAAGCCGCCGGGCGCGGGGCAGAGGGCGAGCTTTGCTACGGATGTTCACGTGCAGTACCGGCAGAGGCGGCGGCATTGCTGCGATAGTAATAATTACTTGCATTATGTGGGTATCGGATCGAGAAGTCTACCAGAAGCTACCAGAGGCCAGAGCTACCGGACGACGCCATGAGAAAGCTAACAGAACGCTACAACAATTCCTTTAATGCCGCTGCATCTCCACGTCCCCCTTCTTTGAGCGCCATCCGCCAAACAGCCCCTTGCGCTCCGCCTGGCGCTCCTCACGACCTCCACGCTCCTCGCGACCTCCACGCTCCTCACGCTCTTCACGACCTCCACGCTCCTCGCGACCTCCGCGATCCGTCCGTATGCGAGCCGGCTCCGGGTGGCGTGGGCCGTCCGCCACGCTCGAGTACCGCGGGAGTTCCTCATCGCTGACGTCCTCATAGACGGTGGCTGGCGCAGGCGGAGTGTAAGCCTCGCCACGACGGCGGGCCTCCTCTTCGGCGCGCTCCTCCGCGGACGTAAGCTCGCGCGGCTTGTACTTGCGGTCGAGAGCTTTCTCGAGGAGACGCACGTTCTTGGTGTTGGCCTTGACACTAGCGTCGAGCAGGTCGCCGGCGAATGGGACGAGCCCGATGACGAAGTCTAACGCAATCCACATCTCCATCTGACGCTTTGTAGAGCTGTCAAGCCCACCAGTGACTTTGCAGCAGTGACGGTACAGTGAGATGGCGAGCATCATGTCGAGCACGTCGCCGATTTCGGGGATGAGCCCAAGAACGGAGGACCAGCCGAAGCGTATGCCGAGGAAGGTGAAGAGCGCCATGTCGAGCTGGTATGCGCGCTTGCGAGCGGCGGCGAGAATGTCGGCGTCGTGCTCTGGAATGTATGCGGGGATCTGCTTCTTGCACTTTTTCTTGCGCCCGCGCGCGTCTGTGCGGTACTCGTAGTAGGGGTCCTATAGGAAGGGCATTAGCAGTGCAAACAAGGCGAACTGACCCTGAGGATCGCTTACATATGGGCCTGAGGGCTCCTTGCCCTTGTACTTTTTCAGCTGCGAGTTGAGCATCTTCTTTGCGGCATATTTGCCGACAGCGCCAGCCATGGTTGTGGGAGAGAAAGAGGTCGTAGAAGGGGTATTGGACGGTTAGAGTAAGTGAGGACCGTGGGTAGACGAGTGATTGAGAGGGTTCGAAGCTGATGGAGCGACGCGTAGAGCAGAGGTCGGCGATTGTAGATGTACTGAGATTCGAGAACAATGCTCGGGCGGCACAAAGGTTCTAAAACGAGCTTCTCCGACGACTGGCCTGCAGGTGTTGATGGGTTCAGTGGTATGAAACAGCTGCGCGCTTGGAGGAACAAACGGGCGACAAAGACGACAAAGGCGAGATGAAAGGCTGGTTTTAATGGTCAATGGGTCAGCGGGAGAGCTAAGTAGTCCAGAGACGGATAGCAAACGGCACAGGAGAGGCCGCAAGATAGGACGGAGAAGCGAGCTGAGGTGCAGGACGTATCACTCAGCGCCATTTATTTCCCTGTTTCCATTGCGTTTGGTGATGCATGAGCCACTCCCACCGTCATCAAGCCACTCAACAAACACCACCAGCCACAGGTGAAGAGCCTGCACAGCCACCGAACCCCCGAGTGGCGATCCCGGTAATTGGTCCGCCTCCTGCCACGCGATGCACGGGTACACGTGCCTCTGATTAGACGCGACTGCCGCGCGTCCCCACGTACCGCCCAATCACCACCCGCCCCGCTGTGGCGCAGTTCCTCTGCCAACCCCCAAGCGCGCAACGCATCACTGCAAACAAAGCGGATGACCTTCAACCTCTCTCGTCTGTCCACGTTGATCCATTCGTGGCGGTGCCAACATCCCCGTACCCCGCTGTTCTTCTTTCTGTCGTCATCTGTCGTGTGTAGTCTCTAACTCTGTTAACCGTCCTACGCCGACCGTCAGTATGGCGGACAAGCGCCCTCCGATGGACAGGCGCCTCACGATGAACAAAAGCCTTATCGAGTGTATGTTCCTCCGTCCATCTCTCTATCTAGCTAACAGGCAGGGCTCGATGATCTATGCGTTCGCTTTGTTATCAACCTCCCGCGCGAGGAGCTCGAGTCGGTCGAGCGCATATGCTTCCAGATCGAGGAGGCTCAGTGGTTCTACGAGGACTTTGTGCGCCCGCTGGACCCGACCCTGCCGTCGCTGAACCTACGGCAATTTTGCTCGTTGATCTTCCAGCACTGTGTACTACTGTCGCCGCTGGCGTCGATGTCCTCGGAAGCGTACACGGAGTTCCTCACATACAAGACACGCGTGCCAGTTCGCGGTGCCATCATGCTGAACCAAGATATGAGCAAGGTGGTGCTTGTCAAGGGCTGGAAGAAGGGTGCGAAGTGGAGTTTCCCGCGCGGCAAGATCAACAAGGATGAACCTGACCTCGACTGCGCCATCCGCGAGGTGTACGAGGAGACGGGCTACGACCTGCGCGGTAGTGGGCTGGTGCCGGACGACCCGCAAGCTTTAGACGTGACGCTCCGCGAACAGCATATGCGGCTGTACGTATTCCGCGGCGTGCCGATGGACACGTATTTTGAGCCGCGTACCCGGAAGGAGATTTCAGTGAGTGGCTCGCTGGTTTGATGGACGAGCTGACCGTCAGAAAATTGAGTGGTACTCGCTTGCCGACCTGCCGGCGTTCAAGCGCGGCGACGAGCGCAGCAGCAGCTTCTACATGGTCGCGCCGTTTATTTCAAAGCTGAAGACCTGGATCAATGAGCAGCGGCGCAACGACCGCCGACGTGAGGTGTTAATCGACAGCGAGGAGGACGGCGAGGAGGTGCCTGAGCCGGAGTCAGAGCCGGCGCCAGAGCCGGAGCCGGCGGCATTCCAGCGGCTGCTATCGGGGCTGCGCAGCTCGGCCGGAGGCGTTGAGGGAGCGGAGGCGGGGATCGAAGTGATGCCAGCGATGTATAGGGAGCTGGCGGCTGAGTCAAAGAGGCAGTTTGAGGACGACAACCCGTTCCTGGCGGGATCCGTACAGGGTGTCCGGGGCGTCCCTCACACGCCGTTCGACCAGATCACCACCACGCCGCCCGAAGCCGACACCCCACACCACGTCCCGCCGCCGGCGCACGTTCCGCACGTCCCGCCACCCGTCTTCCCGTACTCCCCCGCAACGACCGTCGACCACCCGCACGGACCGCGGCCGTACCCGGGCCCGACATCGCACCCGTTCTCGGCCAGAGGCACGCAGGGCGCGGTCCAGGGCGTGACCCCGACCCCGCACGCCCCCCAGGGCCAAGAAGTCCCGTTCGCGCAGCAATTCGGCTCCCACGCGACCATCCCGCCCGCTTCGCGGCTGCCCGCTCCCCAGCTCACCGGCCATGCGCTGCACTTGCTCAACGTGTTCAACGGCCCGCAGACGCCGCCCAAGCCGCCCGCGCCGCGCCAGGTCACGCCCTCGACGGGACCGTCGCCGGGTGTGAGCGAGATCTCGACGAGCATGATCCCTGTGTCGCCGCAGCTGCGCAACATTCCGCCTCCTGCGCCGATGCCGCCCGCGCCTATGCCACCGGCGCCCATGGCCCCTCGCACGCACACCCCCCATCAAACCGCGCTTTTGAACCTGCTTAACGCGGACGGTGAGCTCGAGGCCACCGACCAGCCCGTTGAGTTGGCCACCCAACCGTCCCCGCGCATGCCACGGGACGCGAGTGCGAGTCCTCTGCGCCCGCGCCTGAGCATGCGCCGGCTCAGCACCATGGACGACGAGAAGCGCGACCCAGGGCTCGTGTCCGCGACAGTGAGCGGCCCGCTCAACGCGCCGGAGTTTGAGACCGTACGCCGCAAGCCGCGGGGCAGCAACCAGTCCTCCCCGAAAGCGAAAAGCAGCCCACGTTTCGCGACGCGCTCGCCCTACCAGCCGCAGTCCGCCAGCCCATACCAGCCATCCTCGCCATCGCGGCTGCGGGAGCGCGCGACTAGCCCCGCTGTCCCGCTGCACACGGCGCGCGGCGCGGCGGCGCAGATCGAGGCGCCGAAGCCGTTCCATCCGACTAAGATACTGCGGAGGCCGGAGCAGTTAACCGCGGTGGTGAATGCGCAGGAGCGGCGCGCGGCGGAGTTGCCGGAGCAGAAGGCGACGTTGTTGGGGATGCTGAATAGTCGGGAGAATATGCCGCTGCGGGTGCGTAGTCCCGTGAGTCCGCTGCCCGGGGGTGGTCGGGGAACAGGGATGCGGAATGTTAGTGGGCCGGTGGAGGGGCGGGAGAGTGCGGCGAGTGCGGCGAGTAGTGCTGCGCGTAGAGGGAGTGGGCCGCAGACGCCGATTACGCCGGTTGAGCGGCACTTTTTGATGGGGTATCTCGAGGGTGTGGCGAAGAGTGCTACGGGGCGAGTGGGTTAGGGATGGTCAAAGGTTGTATTCACCTACAGCGAAGGTGGTGATGGATAGAGCGTGCAGGTACAGAGTGCATTGTTATAACGTGTCAACGAGCCACGAGCGTACATAGATAGGCGCAGGCGGAATAATTCAGCGTTCCATTTTCAGTTCTTCCATTCTTGTTCATTGCGTGTCTACGGCTTTCCGCTCTGCCTTGCTCCGCTGCCGCGCGGTCTCCCGCTCGCGCAGCCAGTCTGGTACAAAAGCCTTGACGCGCAGATCGCTTCCCTTAAGCGCGAATTCATCGCCGGGCGTCCAGCTCCCGCCCTCCGCGCTGACGCGCAAGTCGCTCATATTTTCCAAGCGGCACAGCGCGAGGCCCACATTCCCCATGCCGAACAGCCAGCGCCCGGCAGGTCTTTTCCCTCCCCCGAGGGCCACGATATCCGTCCCGGCCTCCACACCCCCCGCATCGAACTCAGGCTGGTACGCCAAGTCCTCCGGCGGCGTCTCGCCCGCGCGATACAGCTGCACGGGCAGAAGCCGCTTCCGCACCACACCCGTGTGCTGCGTCCGGATGGTCAACTCCTGTCCCACGTAGCACCCCTTCCTGAAATCAATCGCGGACAGGTGGTCCAGATTCGCTTCGTGCGGCAACAGGCCAGGGAGGATGGATGACGGGGGTAGGCCGTGCTGGAGTGTGCTTAGGGTGTAGTCCTTTTCGCTTGCGTGCCGGAGGGAGAGCGCGGGCTCAGCGCCGGGGGGGAGGAGCATCCGCGCGCCGAGCGCGGGGAGGCGCGGGTCGAGCAGCGTGGGTGTATCCGTAGGCAGAGCGAGGCCCGGGCCCCATGTAGCCCAGACGGACCATCCCCCCCGTGCAAAAGCGATCTTGCTGCGGAGCTTGTGCTTGCGTAGATGCGACGCTAGAGTGTCGGCGAGGGCGGCGTCGACGTCGATGACGGCGCTGTACTGCCCGTCGATGAGGCGTGGGAACACGAATGCATCGGTTATGATGCGTCCTGGCGCGGTGAGGAAGGCGGTGTACCCGCCCGTCGTTTCGAGGAGTGTGCTTGTGCAGAGCCCGTGGAGGAACTTGGCTGTGTCGGGGCCGGTTAGGGAGAGGGTTGTGCGGGAGGGGAGGGGGGCGATGCCGATGGCGGGGGGCTGGGTTGAGTAGTGCCGATGGGGGAGGGCGTGTGGAGGACGCAGGCGGTGAAGGTGGAAGGGACGCATTGTTGTGATGGTGGTGAGGTTGTGGTTGAGTTTGCGGACGTCATCGCTTACCTAGGGCGGGTAGGGCTGAGCGTGGGTTGGGGTTGGCGCTTGGGGCGGGGCGGGGTGGATGCCTTTGCGGGACGCTGTGTGCGGTTTGGACGCTTTGGGGACATGTTGAAGGGGCTTACACAGCATAGAGGGTTTATGGTGTTGCGAATTGGCTATCTGACTTGATTGCTGGGTACATTGCGGAGGTTGAGTGGTTTGTGCAGCACGCTTCATTTAAGCTTGATATATGGCTTCCGCTGTCCTTCGACGGCCGTCACTCGACAATACACCCTCCACTCGAGGCAACGCAGCCTTCCGCCTGTGCCTGCTCGCTGGTCAGGGCTGCTTCCTCCTTCTCCATGATTGCTAGTCTCCCGGGCCGGCAGCCGTTTTAGCACGCTCGCTTCACAACGCTGTCTACAGCACGAAGCAGGGCGTCCCCTCAGTTGGTTTGCTCCTGCTTGCGGACCAAAACTGCTTCTCCCCTCCATAATCCTCTGCCAGAGTGGGCCGTCGTTTCTGAGACTAGCTCTCGCATCGGCAGCACGCCCCTCGCGAACGGTTGTCTCACGACTGACGCCGCCCGCTGGCGCAGCAAGTCCTTTTCGCCAATTCGCTTGCTCATATGCTGGCCAGAGAAGCTCGTTCTCGCTGCCCAGGGGCGGCTTCCCATCCACCGATAGTCGCCCTTCTCCCATTGCGGTAGTTAATTCCACTCATTCAACGGTTGCTCCCCTCGCCAGGGCGTCATCTCTTCGCTGGTACGATACGACAGATGTAGAACTAGAGCTTGTGTTTACCTGTCCGTACGAGGCCGCGGCAAGTAAAGCAGCATACCTACTCGTAGTATCCTCAAAGGCAGAGAACTCAGTCAGGAACATCCTTGATTCTGCCTTCCGCCCGAACAACGCACGCCTCGGGCCACACAAACCGGGCACCCTGCAGGCAAACGCGCCGAAGCTCGCATCGGCTGCTCGGGACGACAAGCGGCGCCTTTCCCGCGACGATTCGACTGGTTTTGGAAGCCCGCCCGTGCATACGCCCCGCAGCGTTCGTTACCCTCGACCAGTCTTCGAGGCATCGAGAGGCATCCAGCCACGCCAGCGTCGGCCATGTGATCGCGGTGTCCGGCGACGGCGGCGGCGTACACAAGCCCCAATATCGGCGACGCGGTCTGCCTGCACCGCCCGCGCCACAGTGGCGGTGCAAGTACTGTCGTTCGGCGACAACGAATGGTGCCTCAACGGCGTTTCCTGGGGCATCCGCAGCTTTGTTTCTGCGGCCGCAGTTCGCAACGACTGCATCTCCGCCTGCTGCACACCGCAGCCGTCGCTGCGCGCCGACGTGGCAACGGGCGTGTCGCCTCGATGCATGCGCTGGGCGGGCGCGGCCTGGGCGCCTGATTGGGGGAGTGGGCGGCGCTAGGCACGTGGGTCGAGTGGTGGTGCCTGCGATGGGCGACAGGGGGAGTGGGGAACAGGCATCTGCAGATGAGTCGGAGGGAGCGGGAGGAGGCTGTATAAGTATCGTTGAACCGGTGAGCCAAATGCTGGTGGTTGTTGAGAGGGTGGCAGACTCGACGGCTTCTTCGTTGTCGAATCTCCGCGCGGCTAGCTTCCTGACGGGATTGACGCTCGCTAGGACGGGCTGAGTCATGTGACTGCGGCCCCATTCGCTTGGCTTCGTCCCGCGCTTTCCCTCGTTCTGGTCTAGTGGCAGTTACTCCACCCCCCGTAACTCATATCCAATCAGAAAGTCCCACGCGGAAGGTATTTCTAGCGCATTCCCCCGACTTTTCCCCCTTCCTCAGGCTCCTCATTCCCCCCAGGCTCTTCCTCCCCCAGTCCTCTGGTTCTCCTCAGGCTCCATCTCCAAACAACCACCAAAAACCCTCAGGCCATCAATCTTTGACCCTCAGGCCTAGAGCTTCCATCGACGACATCGACAGCATTGATACTCGACACTCACACCGTCTACTCTGCTTCTTGGACTCTTGTCTATCCTCTTCCCGTCCCAGTGAGTCATCTCCGCCAGTTGTCTTCCGCCCTCGGTCCTCACCGCGCTCCTACAGACTTCAAGGCATCAACTCCAGCCACCAGCCACATCCAACCTCGCCGTCGGCGCCTCAGGTTCCAGCAGTCACCATTTCGTTCCCAGCGACGCCCTACTTCCTTCCCTCCGCCATGAGCGAAGTCGAAGGAGCCGCGCTGCAGGAGGCGGCCCTGCGGCCGGGCCTGGAGTACGTGCATCACGACGTACACGATGTGCACGAGATGCACGAGCTGCCCGTCGAGGAGGACCATGAGCCCTTCAGCCCTCGCCGCGGTTATACCCACAAACGCGCCGAGGATCCCCCCAAGAACGAGAATGGGAAGTTTGTTTGCAAGTTCACGGCCACATGCGGCGCGCTGACGTTTGACCGGCGCTGCGAATGGAGGTACGTGATATCTGTTTGCCTGCTATCGGTCGTCGGTCGGTTCTCAACTCGCGTTGATCCCTGAGGACTCGGCCGACTTGACTTGACTCGACCGGCTACCTGTCACTCATTCACTTTGCACCCCCTTCTCCCACAATCACGCTGACCGTTCGTAGCAAGCACATGGACAAGCATGACCGGCCCTACAAGTGCGAGCAACCCGGCTGCGAGAAGCTGCAGGGCTTCACATACTCCGGTGGACTCCTGCGCCACCAGCGCGAGGTGCATAAGATGCACGGTGGCACGAAGAAGGCGCTCTACTGCCCAGAGCCTAACTGCAAACGCAACGCAGGGTCCGGCTTCACACGCAAGGAGAATCTGTCAGAACACATCCGGCGCGTGCACCGGCGGGCTACATCGTCGTCAGACGGCTTTGCGCAACCGAACACGCTCGAGCATCAGCTCGAGGTGGCGGTGCATGAGGAGGAGCTCGACCTCAAGCGGCGGCGTGAAGACGACGACGTGCCCGAGGGTGACCTCCGCGATGCAGTCAAGCGCCTGCGCACCGAGAATCTCCAGCTTCAAGAGGGGATGAAGAACATCCAGGACAAGTTTGCCAAGCAGCAGGCCCTCCTCGAGCAGCTGATGCGCCAGCAGACGCTGCCGCAGACGCTGAGCCAGCAGGTCCTTGGCGGTCAGATGATGGGCGGTCAATTGCAAGGCCAGATCCAGGGGCAGGTGCAAGGTGGCATGCAGACGGGGATGCAACAGCGCGTGTAGGGGCGATGAATGAGCGTTGACGGTGGTTGACGAGTGTGTAGATCGCAGAGGCCGACGAACGAAGATGACAGTGGACGACGAGTGCACATGGCAGAGAACGACGAGTGCACATGGCAATGAACGACGAGTGCACATGGCAGTGAACGATGGGTGTGCGGATGGCAGTGGACGATGGTTGTGCAGATGACAGGTCAGCGGTTTTGACGCATTGAGAGGCGGGTGTTTACTGCTTTCATTGGTGTCGGCGTCGGTGGTTCCGAGTGGTAGATGTACAAATAGGCGTTCGGAATACCCACAGTCTGATATGGCGTCAGTGTCTTGTGTTCTGTGGGATGCTGTTGACGACGAGCGCGGCCTTCCTCTAACCTGGTGTTCCGTGGCGTAGGGACTGGAGAAGCGAGAGGTCCTTGGTGGACCCTGGCAGCTGTCAGCTCTCCTGGGGCATATCGGCTCAGTGTGTGACCATCCAGAGGCTTTGGGTGGTCAGTTATTTCCCCGTGAGTCTCTGACCTGAGGTTGAAACAACGTACTGAAATGGCAAGTAGCCTGGATAGCAGATTTGCAGAATATCAGAACCACCCACCCTTGGCATCGTCGGAGATCAAGTCAAGGGCTTCAACACCTGAACCTCTCTTTCTCTGCATGCACCCCTGTGCACGTAAAAGGTAGATCACGATCGCGCAACGACCCTTGCAATACGGGCTCGAAATGTTAATTATCAGCTCATCGTCTAGCCCACGACTGTATCTACCGCGCACTAAGAACTATATTCCTCCCCGGCACGCCGACCACATGCATTGGTCGTGCCTTCCCATCGGCAGACTGGATATGCTCTGCCACAGATAGCGGCCGCTTCGAAAATGCCGCAGGAGCTGTAGCCGTCAATTCAATATCCTTTATGCAATCCAACCTCGCACAGGTAGACACAGGTCCTCAAATACCCTCCCACGATGTTGTCATACCCTCGGCCATATCAGCATGCTGTGCCAATCCTGGAGCACCGGGCAGTTTGTCTCTGGGCTCCAACCGGCCGGCACGTCGACACGCTAGGCGGTTGATTCAGAAAGCGGCATTGTCCTGCGCCGTGGTCGGTTGCGACATCAAGGGCACTCAGTCACGTCGGCCAAGAGCGGTCAGTTCCCACCCCTATTGTGAGCGGTAAACTTAAGCGATGCTTATACCGGCATAAAAAACCATCCCTCCCGCATCGCCAGAAAGTCACTGTCGGCCAGACGCCCCTATTCCACCATCTACCACCCCACAATATCAAACATGCACCCCTCACGCCTCAAGCCATGGCATCTCCACCGTCTGCAACTCCGCCGTTCCCGGCATTTCCGTACCGTCCGCCAGCACAAGTCGTGGGAAAGTGTCCTTGATAAAGTCCGCCGGATTTTCGCTGTCCACCCCCTCCCCATCCACCAGCACCAGCGCGGCCGAATGCCACCCTGCAGCCGCTACACCTATCGCAAACCACGAGCCCCACTCGTCCTTGGGCCCAAAGCGAGTGCGCAGCTGCCGCTCAATCCACTCACTAACCTCTGGCTTCGCCGTTGTGATCGTCATGTGAAACCGCGGCTGCATCTCCCCAGGATCCGCTCCGCCTGTCGCCATGTGTTGCAGCCACTTTTCCGCATGCGGGTTGAAGTACACTCGCCGCCCGGTCCAATACGTCTGCGGCAGGAGCTTGCAATCTCCGTTCCGCAAGACTTCCATGCCGCGAATGGTTTTCACCCCCACCCTCAGGCCGAGGCCAAGCGCCTCCGAGTCTTGAGGCTCCGTGCCGTAGGAGCTGATCGTCCCGTCGGCGTGCAGAGCGTGGAAGTGGTAGTCCCCGAAGGCAAGGGTGAGGACGCCGGTATTCTGTAGCGCGGGAATTGTCCAGGGTTCAGGTGGAGGCTGCCCAGCCTCGAAGGCTTCGAGGAACGCCTGCTCTAGGACGAGCACAGCGCCGGACTTTGTGAATACCCCGAAGCGCCGGAAGCTGCCCTGAACGTCGAGCGTGGGTGGGAGTGGAAGGGCAAACGGCGTGCCCGGGACGCGAGACGCGAAAAGCTGGCCGTCGGACAGGAAGACAACAAAATGCTCAAGCAGGATGTGTGTGTCGGCATCGGCGTCGATGAGTTCGTGCGGCTTATCAGAGTTCTCGTCACTCCACACAGCGATCCCACCCTCAACGCGCGCGCTGCTGCGGTCCCATCCCGCAACAACTGTGCGTGCCCGGTGATTGACGCGTACCACCTCGTCTTCATTGCGGATGCCAACCCAGGCCCACGCACTACCGTCGTCGCAGAGCATCAGCACGTGCTTACGGCCGACACTCATCTGGCGAACCGGTGGGACTTCTGCGCGACGCCAGAGGGGTCTCTTGGTACTGCCGTAGTGGAGGGAAAAGTACAGCATGCCGTTCAGGGCACCGGTCAGCCACACCTCGCCGCGCACATTGAGTACCGCCGTGCACCACCCGCCACATTGCAGGTCGGCCACGACACCGAGGTCCGCCGTTACTGCGCCGAGAGCCTCCTCATCGGCTGGGCGGCCCAGGCCTGTCTGATTCCCGCCCCATGTGTATACGCGCGACTGCGTCCGCAGCCGTCGGAAGAGCCGCTCCCAGTATGGACCGTTGGCCGCCGCTGCGGGCTTGTCGCGCACGCGGTACGTGTCTAGCGTGAGGTGCCGCCAGTAAGAGGCATCGTCGCGAATTGCCGGCGTGTAGAGAGCGCGGCAGGTCGCGCTGAGAGCGAGGAGTGACGCGGGAGGGAGATACGGGGTGATTAGCGTGAGGATGTCAAGCGGCCAATCGTTGAGAGGAAGCATTGTTTGGGATGGGTTGATGTGGTTTTTGGTTGGAGTGGTGCTGAGGGTGAGAGAATGAGAAGATGAGAGGATGAGGGTAAGAGGATGACGTTGGTAATAAACAGGGTAGTTCTAAAGGATGTGACACGGGGAAAGTGTGATGGGGGCACAACAACGGTTAAATGACGACTGAGGTGCAAATTAACGGGCAGGCACCACCAGGCTACCACCTTCTACATACGACATCAGATTGCGGGGTACCTTTAGGCTGCGGGGTACTCCAACACGTGACTGGCTCACCTTCACAAGCCAAAGTCCCGAATCTGACGACATCACCATGTTCAGTCGCATCAGAAAGCCCGGCTGTATCGCCAGACTCAACCCGTTCTCTTTCACACCAATCCGCACCATGCATATCCAACTGCTCCCCATGTGTACGTTACCAACTTCTCACCGACCCCGCTGACCGCCAGGGACCGGCTCCGGCAACAACTACGCCTACCTCGTGTCCGACGACCGCACGCGCGAGGCCGTGATCATTGACCCTGCGAACCCGCCCGAAGTACTCCCGGCACTGCGCAAAGCCGCCGATGATGGCCTCAAACTGACAGCCATTGTCAACACACACCAGTACGTCACTTCGGAAGACGCTCCGTCAGCCGAGTACTCCGCTGACCGTCAGCCACCGCGACCATGCCGGCGGCAACGCTGAGATAGTACGTCAAGCATCTAACGGCTGATAGCACCGCTGACCCCGCCAGCTTAAGCAGTATCCCGTGCCCATCATCGGTGGCAAGGACTGCGCGCTCGTGAGCCGCACGCCCGCCGACGACGAGACATTTTCCCTTGGCGACATCGCTGTCCGCGCGCTGCACACGCCGTGCCACACCCAAGACAGCATCTGCTTCCATTTCCGCGACGGCGACGACCATGCCGTCTTTACCGGCGACACGCTGTTCATTGGCGGCTGTGGCCGCTTCTTCGAGGGCACCGCAAGCGAGATGCATGCGGCACTGCAGAAGCTGGGTACGCTGCCGGATGCCACCCGCGTTTATGTACGTACTTCTCTTGCCGTAGGCTCTGCTGACCGCCAGCCCGGCCACGAGTACACAAAAAGTAATGTTGCGTTCGCTGTCACCGTTGCCCGCGATGACGCCGTCCTCGCGCTGCAGAGAGCTGCCGACGAGTTGCCGCAAACGCCCGGCCGCTTTACGATTGGTGACGAGAAGGTGCGTTGCGCGGACCGTTGTTGACACCGCTGACCGTCAGAAACACAACGTCTTTATGCGCGTCGACGATGCTACGATTCAGGCCGCCGTTGGCGAGAAAGAGCCGGTTGCGGTAATGGCGCGCCTGCGAGAGCTGAAGAATGCGTCTTAGGGCCATCATGGCATCGGGAACGAGGCGAAACGAAGTCGTACAGATCAATGTCCAACGCAACCGTGAAGATCAATGCCCAACTCAACTGTGAAGATTGATCAGAGCTGCCAATCCGCTCATTTTGCCCGCCCGCGCCCGCCCACACTCGTGGGCGGGTAGGGCTGAGTGAGATTTATTTGGCGTTGATGATGCTGTTAACGATCTGCTTACCGTGTTGATAGAAACAGTCAACGGAAACGCAATTGATTGGTCTAGTGTGCCGAGCTTCTCACCAAGCCCCTCTACGCCAACCATGTTTCCAACCTCAAATCTCAAACCGCTTGCCCACGGCCATTCATGGATAGACGTGGGTGGGCAGGTTGAGCTTCTGCTTGATCTTAACTCACCCGCCTGCACCTGTCCGCCCGCGGGCGAGGCCGAGCGAGCCGAGTAAACAATTTCACGGGCGGATTGGCAGGGCTGAGATTGATACCCAGGGCATGTACGTCGAGTGATGAGAGCCACTGATATCAGACTTCATTGTACATCCGTAATCGACGCCTTTGAGAAATCCGAATGGACCAACAAAGCGCACAGTCCTAAGCCACAGGCATCCGCATTAGGATGCTTGCGTGGAAAGGCAGTCAACTCGGTGAGGCTGAGACGGTGAGCTCAGACTGTGTGGCTGGGTGCGGGGGTAGGGCTCCCCTGCCCAGCTTGGTGCGAGGGGGAGTGAAAGGCAGAGAACTTGAAGTCAACCTGTACGAATCTTTGGACTGCCCTTGGAGTTGGCGCTGGAAGTTCACCATCTGTTCACGTCTGTTTGCACAATGACGTCGTGTTGACCGAACGAAGCTTTCAACCCTACCAACGTATGGTATATCTCTCCCGAATTGCTGCGACCTAACGGTTCCCAGTCATTACCACATCCATCCTCTTCATAGGCCTCAACACCAGAGCAGAAACCATGTCTTACCCTGGTTCTGATCCTGCTCCTTCTTTCCCTTACTCCCGTTACAATGTCGGGTGGATAGCCCCTATGCTCAAAGAACGCGTCGCCGCCATCGCCATGCTAGACTCGACACACGGCGCGCCTGAAGGCCTGAGGAACACCAACGACCCGCTTTACTACGTCTGCGGGTCGATGAATGGTCAAGGTGGGGTGCACTACGTTGTCATCGCAACACCGAACCGCATTGGACTTCAAGACGCCGGCGTCACGGCGCAAGCAATGCTCTCTTCCTTCCCCAGCATCAAGTTCGGCCTGCTCGTCGGGATCGGCGGCGGTGTTCCCCAGGGGCCGAATCAGCCACTCGATGTCCGCCTCGGTGATGTTGTCGTCTCAACTGAGAACGGGCATGAGTCCGGAGTGATTCAGTATGATCATGGAAAGTGGACGAGAGATGGCTTTGAGCCGAACTACAGATTTGTTGCCCCGCCGCCGGTGCTCTCAAATGCGGTCACACATCTGCGGTCTTTGTATCTCCCGAATGGAACGAACTGGATTTCGGATTACGTCGAAAAGATGCAACAGAAATACCGTGGGCTCATGCAGAATGACACTTATGGCCAGATCGGGTATGTATATCCCGGCTGTGAAAAGGACACAATGTCTCGGGGCAGCTGCGGTGTTTACTACGAGGGAACTTGTCGCAACACCGAGTGCAAGAAGCCCAAGGTTCACTTTGGCAGCATCGCGTCAGGAAGCGGCGTCATCAAAGACGAAATTCAGCGAGAGTGGCTTCGGAAAAAGTGCATCTGCTTCGACATGGAGGCGGCCGGGCTGATGAATAATTTTCCGTGTCTGGTCGTACGAGGGATATCTGACTATTGTGATGGCAACAAGAACGATGCGTGGCAGAATTATGCGTCTGCGGTTGCAGCAGCTTACACTAAGACTCTTCTCAGCGTAATTTACCCTTCTGAGGTCGAGGGGGGCGATGACGGTGAATGATATCATGCAACGTTGGTCCCCTTTTCTTCGGTCACTGAGATACCAGTGGTAGTATGCAATGTAACAGTTGCTGACTTGGGAGCAGTCGTCCAGGACACAAGGGAGCAAGTCATCGCAATAAATCAGCAAGTCACCGCGCATGCCCAGAATCAACAGCAAATAGACGCCGACCAGCAGTGGCAAGCCGTACTCCGATGGCTGTCTCCCCTGGACCCATCCGATTCTCACCATGAGCATTACAGGAAATTGGCAGAAGGCACCTGCGAATGGATACTTCAGAACGAAGTGTACCAGGATTGGATCTCGGCGGAACCTAAACCTGATACATTGCGCTGCTACGGAATGGGGGGTGTTGGAAAGAATGTCCTCTCGTATGTGAAGTTCTCCCCTAATCCCAAGGATCCGATGGGCGAGAAGCATGGCATCCGAACCACAAGAGGGGTTAGCGTACATGTACTGCCAGCACACACTCAAAGCAACACAGACCGGCATAAACGTCCTTGGTTCGATACTGGCCCAACTCCTGAAGCAGCGAATGCAATTTCCAGATGTTGAAGAGCAATTGTGTGCCTGCCACAAAAAGGACGCGCGACTCGGTCCAAATGAGTTGAAAGCTCTTCTCTGCAAGGTCTGCACGTCTTGCCCTCGGACATACCTTTTCATCGACGCGATGGATGAGCTGGAAGAGACGGTTCGACGCGACATCTTACGGGCCTTGCGTACTTGCTCTATCTCAGTTGAGAGTCTCTCCGTTCGGATATTTCTCACCGGTCGTCAGTGCATCAAAACTACGGTCGAGAACTATCTGACAGGAGGCCCAAGCATCACTGTGAGCGCTCGGGAAGACGACGTGAAGCAGGCCATCCATAGTGAAATTAACGCTTCGGACCCAAACCAAATGGATGAACAACTCCGGATAGAGATTCAAGAGAAGGTTATTCAACGAGCAAATGGACTGTGAGTAGAGTGTTCCAGTCCCCATATCAACTTTGGACTCACATCAGTTAGGTTTTTGTTGCCTATATTGCAAATCCGCGCAGTTTTTCAGGACCAGACCCTTGCCGACCGCAGTACTGCTTTGGAATCGCTACCTGAGACACTCGAGGATGCCTTCGCGCAGACGCTGGCCAGAATTTAGGAGAAGAAACCAGAATTCGCGCTGACTAGACAGGTCATTGCATGGGTTTATCTGGCAAAGCGCCCGCTCAAGATTGGAGAACTCAGAGGCGCTCTCGCAATGAGACTGGATGACATCAGAGCGTGGCACACTGAAGACATCCTACTCAGTCACTGCCAGGGCTTGACTGTTCTCGACAATGCAGGAACAATGCACTTGGTCCATTTGTCATTCGTCGAATATTTGAATCAACTTCCGGAGATCTTTGGGTTCACAAGGTCCCAGTGGCACCGGAACATCGCCGACACCTGTCTCAAATGGCTAAAACTAGACTTCCTCCCACTTCGCCGTTCTTGGAGGTTTTATCCCCCCCTGGGCGGTTATGTACACCCACTAGCCGCTCAATCAAACTGGGAAAGGATACCCACCCTTAAACCGCTGATGTACGTCTCCTATCGCTGGCCAGATCACCTCCGTGACTGCACCACATCTGCGGACGACCAGCATACCCTTGAACTGAATCGAAAAGCTGCGCTCTATCTCCGCAAGGCCTTCGAGCAGAAGACTGGGAGCATCAGCCTATTGATGGAGAGGGTGTGCGATGGTATTATCGCTCACCTGATTGGCCACTTCATATTGCGGTTCGCCTTCGCCTTGGGCCCTTAGTGTCAGAACTTGTGGGCAGCAGAGAGGACGTGACTACTGTAGGTATACGGTACCTAACGCCGCTATTATATGCGGTAGAGGGAGGAGATATAGATATCGTGAAGATTCTACTTGGTATTGAGGCGGAGGCCGACAGTGACGAGGATACTTGGACCCTGCTGGAGAACGAGCTAAAGCGTGCGCAAATGAGATTGGGTTCTGGCACACTAGGGATGCCCCATGGACCTATGATACTCTAGAAGCAGTGGTGATCACGTCGTAGAGTAGTCTATAGATGAGGGATGTCGATGAATTGGAGATAAAGAAGGCCTAGCCTTGTCTGCATGGTGGCCCTCCTCAGCCCGAACCGACACGCTCTGGACCTCGCAGCGGATGTGTAGAGCGTGCCTACAGGCGTTGGCGGGTGATAGATAGTAAGGCCAGCGTGCAACATCATTTAGAGGGCACGGGCGCTCCCTTCTATTCCCATTCTCAGGATATGAACCTCGAGGGGCAAGGAGAGGTATTTGCCGCGCAGACCAAAGTACTACTTCAGCCTAACCAACCGAGAGGGCGACAACAGTAACTTCGCAGCCCCGTATCCCATCCAGCCTAGATTCGTATCAGCAAGACTTCGCCTAAGTGGACAGCTAACTTTACCAAGACTCCTCCCTCAGAGGGCACAAGCGCCCTTCCCACGCAAGCGATGGCAACCGAAATAGCTCCTCTGTCGCGAAAATCAAGAGCGGACACTCACGCATCTCATATCGTAAATGAAGCTCCATAGAACCCTCAAACCTGATTCTCCGTCAAATATGTAAAGCACGCAGAGAATACATCCCTTTCCACCTTATGCCCACCATTCCATCCCCACCTCTCCCCAATCCCAACCCCCCTATTCCCCAGTCGGCATCCCCTCCACCTCATCCGCCAACCCCCGCCAATTGTCCGCCTGCAACTCGGCATACTTAACCCTCTCCGCAGCCCAATCCTGATGCAACCGTCCAACATGATACTGACTCCCCATAAAGAAAGCCAACTCATCACGGATACACTCGCGGATGAACACCGAGCGCGCATGTTGCGCCGCAATGCTGCCCTTGTCCTGCCCGCACACATTAGCAACCCCCCCCCCCAAAAAGCAAAACCTCAAACTCACCCGAATAATCCCATCCGCAACCTTCTGCGCCTCCCCCTCCTTCCCCACCTCCGGTCTCTCCCTAAGGACCTGCAACCGCGCCTCTGCACTCGCAATCCTCTTCTCCAACTGCGGGATGTTATCCCGGTCCAGCCGATCCCTGCGATCAAACATATCCCTCACACTGACAAGACAATCCCTCTGCCTTTTACAATCCTCAAGCACACCCTCATCCCACGCCCTCGCTTCATCCTCGAGCAGCGCCTTCGCTTGACCCAAATGCCTCGCCGCCGCACCAAGCCCAGCATTCAACGCGGGAACATCATCAGAGGCAACAGCATACGTGTCATTGCTCGTCTCGGCCAGCGCGCCCAGCGCAGCGGCGAAGCGCATATGTTCCGCCGCGAGCCCCTCGTTGCGCTTCGTCAGCCGCTCGAGCAGATTGCACAGCGTGATGTACAGCTCGGCGGAGCGGCGGACGCCGACGCGGACCTGCTCGAACACGTCCTGCAGGGTCGGGGGGAGGCTGTCTTCGAGGCCTGGTGGGAGCGGTTTGCCGGTGAATTCTTCCTGGACGGAGATGGTTGCTTGTTTGCGCCACACGGCGAGTTCCTGGCCCTGTTAGCCCTACTTCTAGGCCTGGAAAGAGAGTGACAGAGCAACCCACCGTCGGCACCGTCAAAAACATAACCACAAGCTGCTCCTGCCCAAGCACAGGATGCCTCACAAGCGCATTCGTAAACCGGACCAATCCACGGCGACGCTTCTCCGCAAACGAGTTATCCGTCGCAAGGTAATTGCCGTTAACTGGGTAGTAGCTTTAGCCTTCAACAACACCCCTCATCAAGGGACAACTTACTCGTCACCGCCTTCGGCGGCAGCAGCGGCAACTGCCGGAACGGATACCGCTTGTGCAGACAATCGAGCAGCCAGACAAAATCGCTGTACCGCCGCACCACGCGGCTGTTGCGCCGCGCGCTCGCGACTAGGTAGTTGCGGTGCTGGAAGAACAGTAGTCCCTCCTTCTCCGCAATCGACGTGACAGCGATAACCTCCTCACCGCCCAAAGAGCGTGGCACGGGAGGTGCCCGCGTAGATGGCTCGCTGCCCCCAGGTCCGCCAAACCCACCAGGTCTCTCGGCGAAGCTCCCCGCACCCCGACCCTCCAAACTCGACCCCCGAAACGACTCATTGCTCGACGCAGGATACCCACCCCAGCCCGGCTCGCCACTGCTCGGTGGCCGCGCGGGGGCATTTGCGGCCGGTGATGCAGCGGTAGTGAAAGCGCTAGTAGTACGGATGGGCAGATTCGGTGCGCTCGCCATCGACGCGCCGTTGACGTACGGCACGCTGGCCGAGTGGGTGTGTCCCCTGTGCATGTCGGGGCTGGCCCAGGGGTCGTTCTCTGGGAGCCCGAAGGAGGTCTGGCGCACGGTGCGGGGGGCAACGGGGCTGGTCGCCGACGTCGTGGTTTCGGGGCGTTTAGGTGGTGTGGCCGGGCGGGCAGGGACTGGTTCGGGTGAGGGCTCGCGCGGGGCCAGGTCCGTGGGGAAGATGCTCAGGTTCGGGCGGGGCAGATCTGAGGGCATTAGCTTTAGTATAGCGAGTGCAGCAGGACATACTCCGCCGGTGATCATCCACCGAGTCCAGCGTGGCCTCCTCGCCCTCTTGTGCCAACCCAATCAACGCAAGCAGCACATTAAACTCGCCCCTCTCGAGCTTATGCGAACTCTCTCCCCCCTCCGGGCGCAAAATGCCCATAATGGTCTGCTGCGTCCCGGAGGGCAGGCCACTCTCATCCACCAGGCGCTGCGCAACATCGAAGCCCACTGTGCCATGCTCGTTCACGGCCTCGAACGCCTGGGCATAGGAGGGCGGGACGTCGCTGGCAGGCAGCAGGGTCTTGACCAGCGCGCCGCGGCCGACGCGCTTACTGCTCGGTAGGGCCCAGGGATCGGCGCCCTCTGTGCTATCATCAAACAAACCGCCGCTGGAAGTGCGATTAGGAGCAGGCCGCTCATCGTCGAACAAGCCGGCGGAGCGGGAGCGCGGCTGGTCGACGGCGAAGAGGGTTGCGGACTGCTGCGCGGGGCCGTCGTCGGGGAAGTCTCCGAACAGAGACATGGTGTGCTCAACTGGGCATGCGCTGGAGGTACGTGTTCGAGTTTGTTTGCGATTGAAATGGCAATGGATGCGGAGGCTGGACGTCGGCGCGGTTGTTTGTTGTTAGCGTTGGTGGGAGGAAGCCTTGGAAGTGAGCTACGGGGGAGGTGGTGCACGCGCCACGGGCGGGCTGTGTGCTATCAGAGGCCCGAGCTCCTTGCTCACAGGGACGGCTGACAGCCTCGATTGTGATGGGCGAGGAGCGGCGGGGATGACACCTTATCGCGTTGCTTTTATTGTCAACTTCACCACTCGTGCGTATGTAGCAACACTTGTATTGAGCATTCATAACACACATCACCACCCAGTACAGCACGCAATACAGCCTATCACAACACGCATCATCGTGCAGCACAGTGTCATCCAATTGGCATTGCCATTGATCCTCGACGGCTAACCTAGGTATCCAAAATCGCTAACCCCAATGCTAGCATAGGTATCCAAACCACAACTCCGGGGTATATCAGGAATCCTCCAACCACGCCATCGCTATCGCAATTGCCATCCCGCCGCGCAGCACAGCGCTTGCGCCGATCCATCCCAAGCCCAAACCCCATGCAAATGCCCGCTAAAACGCCCAACAAAAAAAGTACCATCATCACGCCTGCGGCGGCCGCAGCAGCCCACCAGGCGCATCTCCTGGTGCCGTCGACTCGGCCCTCGCACTCGGCCCGGCCTCCTCGCTCCCCGCTGCGCTCGAACCACCTACCGGCGCCACCAGGATCTCCGGTGACCACGTGCGACCACGCGGCTGCGCAGGAATAATGGTAACCGGCAAGTCCACTTCAGCTTGGTCTCGCTCACGCCGCTCGCGCCACCGCTCGCCCGCCTCAGCGGCAAACGCGCCCACGCGGCCCTTGATGTCCCACGGCGGGTAACTATGGGCAGGTTGACGGCGGACATTCGTCAAGGGCACGGGTTCGATGACCTGGGCGTTGCGCACCTCAGCGGGCGGGAGAGCGGGTTTACGCTTGAATGGGTTGGAGAGCATGGAGAGGAAGCCACGCGGAGGTGCTGGGGCGGCAGCCTTTTCGGGGTCGGCGGGTGCAGCGGGAAGAGGCTTGTTGGATGGTGCCTGCTCGGATGGACGAACGTCGGGAGCGGGAGTCGGTAGTCGTGGTGCCCTATGATGGTGGGCCGGTGTCGGAGCCACGTGGTAGCGGATGGTATATACGGTGCTGTCAGCGCTGCCTGTGTCGGCGCGGCTGATGGGTGTGACCGCCGCGGGCGGCGGAGTCGTAACAGGATGCCCGGTGGCAAGCTGATCGCGTGGGTTCCGATCGTGTCCGTTTTCGGGAATGCGGGACAGGCGCGAGCGCTGCGAGTTGGAGCGCGGCGGTGTCGTCGTGTCCGCATACTCGTTGTCGAGCGCCGTCGACTTTCCTCCTCCCTCCCCTCCTCCGCCGCCTCCACCGCCTCCCCACCCGTCGCGCGACCAGAAGCGTGACCGCAATGACCGCGGCCAAATCACCTCCTGGGGCGTCATGTCGATCATCTCGTCTCCATCAAAAATCTCCCGGCCCAGAATGCCGTCCTTCTTCTCTTCGCGCTCCAGCGCCTCAATCCGCTCCACCCACTCCCACACAATCACGCTCGCGGCCGCCGCGCCCACCCACCGGAAATAGTCCCCCCAGCCAGCCACGCTGGCATTCGATATGTCGGTAATGAAAAACACGACGGGCGTCAGCACCGCAACAATAGATAAGAGCGCAACCAAGGAAACATTCCACATCTTCTTGTGGTAAAAGGCATAGCGTCGCTTTGCGATGCTGTAGTAAATGACCCACGCCGCGTAGAGCATGCTCAGCGCCAGCTGGAAAAGGTAGCTGAGCGCCGGAATGGCATCTCGAAAGCGACGCGGACGCCCCACGGGATTGCCCATGAAGCTGTTGAGACAAGAAAATGTCGAATCCAAAATAATTAGCGCAAACCCAATCCACTTGATCAGCACCTTCTCCTTGTGCCGCGGAAAGAGTCGTATAAGTGTCTGCACCTGCGCGAGCCACAAGAAGATGTCGCTGATGACGCGCGACACCTTGATCTCGGTGCTGCCGACAACCTCGGCGCGCAGCGCTTCCGCATTCATGTATCCCGTCGCGTACTGTCGCTCGGCGACCTCGAATGTGTCGGCCGTCGCGATGGTCAGTGACACAGCGACGGTCAATGCCGCGACCTTCTGCAGCCAAGGGCGCGAGCCGACGCCGATGACCGACGTGCTGCCCTGACTGCCACTGATCATGCCACGGCGCCCGAGCAAGCCAAACCCGCCGCCCGCACCGCCGACGAAGAAGGTGCGTGGTGTTATGAGCAACATGACGACGAGCATCCATGCGATGACGGTCGCAGCGCCCGTAGCGTAGGCCTGAGGTGTGACGGAAGCGTGGAAGGGGTCCTTGACGTCGGAGATACTCGAGATGCCATCAAAGGCGGCCTCGAGCGAGCCTGTTGTGCCGCAGTCGGGTGTGAAGACAACATTGCTGGTGAAGGTAAGGGTGGAGGTCGGGTTGATGCTGAGGAAGCCGCGCGCGGGGAGAGTGAAGGCGGTGCAGTGCTCGACAGTGGCCGCCGGCGCGGCCGTCGCCTCCTCCTTCTCCGCACCGAGCGATGACAGGCGCACCTGGCGGGCGCTGCGCGTCTGCGTGGGCTCGAGCCAGACCTGGCGGCGTTGGAGGGTGGTAGGCGGTGGTGTTGGCATGCCTCTTCCTCTATCTCTCGCCTCTATCCGCTGAGGTCGAGGGCGACGAGGGAATCAAGGGGGAGGGGGCGCAATGCGCGGGTTTTGTCGAGGTTGTGGCAGCCCGACTTTCGATGGGACACGATGGATGAGTGTAGTTTGGTGATGGTTAGAGTAGGAGGGTGGGAGGTTTAACGGTGTGGTAGGATTGGCATTGCCAAGGTGATGCTTGTGTTTTGTGCTGGTGTTGGCAAGTTTGGGGTTTTTGGGGGGGGGGGGGGGTTGAAGGGTTTAGGAATGGGAGCGAGCGGTTGGCTTTGGGTGGGGACGAGACTTCTGGGGGTGTCCGGGGGGGGTGGAGTGCCCTGGGTGGAGCGAGAGAGAAGGGGGGCGTGGAGGGGTCCCTTGGGTGTGGGGGGGGAACCAAGACCTTGAAATGTTGAGTGAGTGGAAGACAGCGAGAAGAAGAACGGGGCGAGGACGGCAATGCAAGAGACTTGAACGGCATTCCCTGACTTTGCGAGTTGCAGGAGAATGGCAGCTGATGAGCCGAAGAGTTGTGAGGAGGAAAACGGCGAGGCTTGAGGAAGAAGCCGGAGAGAGACGAGAGAAGTGGTGACAGTGAAAGCTGTGAGATGCGATACATACTCCCAAGACTCCCTTCCAATTGTTTCTCACTATCTTCCCATCCGCCCCCAAATAACTCTTCCCCGACTCAGATCTTGAGGGCATCGCGGCGCTTCTTCGGTGGTATTGTAGGAGGCACGCAAGCCCGCAGCAGAAAAGAAAGTCGAGGAGACGGTGGTGGCCGCGTCTGTGTTCCTTTCCGTCACTCTCCACCACTCACCACTCTTCCCTCTCCACCCACCGCTCAGCCAGCAGCTTCTCACCACATACTAACCCACCATTCAGCAATCAGCCGGCCACACAAGCTCCAGCACCCGTCAGCCCGGGGTGCCTGGCCCCGGAAACGAGAAGCGGTGGAGTCCGGTGCGGCAGGACAGCGTGTGGGACGAAGCAGTGCTTATCACGCATTGGCGATGCTTTTCTCCCGCCCGCCGGGTGTTGATCACGATGGTGATAGGTTCTGCCCTGCCCAGCTTGGTGTTCTTGGTTTGCAATGGTCATTCTCGGGAGCGTAGCGTGCAGAGTCCCCTACCCGTAGACTCTAGAACTAGACTCGAGGGGACTAGCAAGATGGTGAACCTCTAGCCTAGCCTACCTTACATTCAATTCATCGATGTTAGCAAGACCTTCAGAATCAAGACCCCAACAACAGTAACAACAACATAACAAAACATCAAGCCGCCTACCGCCTCTCTCACTTCCTCATCACGCGTAACCTCGCCTCCAACAAGCCATCCCCATCAGCCGGGACCGCCTCCGACCCACCCGAGTCCACCGCCCCCAAAACACAGCAACCCCGCCCCGTGGATCCCAGCACCCGCGCGGCAGCAGCTCACGCACAGCCATGGACAAACATGAACAATGCGAGCAAAGCCGCATCCCGTGAGCAAAGCGACTCAGGCCGAACAAGATCTACCACCAACTCCAAGCGCATCAACGCTCCTGACCAAACAGCCCCCAAGCTATGCGCCAACCCAGCGTTTCCCACCGTACATCACGTTTCATCCCCGCAACTAGCAATGCACACTGGCATGCGTTTCACGCCCCCGACATCCCCCGTTTCGATCAGACTCAGCCTGCGGCCGTACAGTGGGGCGACGCGAGACGCGGGAGCGGCTCCCGTAAACCAACGCGACCCGTCACCGCATCTGTTGTTCTCGAGGGCAATCGGCAGTTTCGCGTCGACGATGGCCAGATCGGCAGGCTGCCGCGTGGGCCTCGGCCCGGCGAGGACTCGGCACGGGTCTAGGCTCGGCGCGGGGTCAGGTCCCGCTCAAGGCCTTCAGGCAGAATAAGGCATCAGCACCAACGTCGCCAACGTCGCCAACGTCGCCGACGCTCAGGAAAAAGGAAGTAGAGTACGGCTTCTCGAAGCACAGCACCGCGGTCAAGTGACCCACCCCTCCGGCAGATCCCCATCCGCCTGGCTTGCGAACTTGAAGAACTGCACCCACCCGCGCTGCACTGCCCCGCCTGCGTCAACCCCGCACTTCCCCTCCCCCGGGGTGCCAAGCATCTATCCAGGACTTCTCACGATGGCATTGCGTAGAGATGGTCTATCTGTCGAGCGCCGGATCGCGATACAACGATCCTATGCGCCGCTATTATGGCTCCTTCTATCCCTCTCAGCTCGCAGTATTGTAAGCTCCACGATGTAGCTCATCTGCTTATTTCCCATCGTCCGCGCCCAGCCCAACCGTACCCCACCCACCATAAGGCGTCATCACCGGCGCATCTTATGTCACCCCGCCCGCACGCCCGCGATGTCGCCATTGCGCGCGGCATCCACGTCTAGCAAAGATCTACGAGCTGGAAAAGTGGGTGTACCACAGTATATAGCACGCTGCTCAACCTGAGCGATCGATCTACTATCAACCCACCTCCCCTTCAAGATCCGCATCTAGTGAGCAAGGATGGCCACCCCAGTACAGAAAAACCTCGTCGCGGCCAACGAGGCCTACGCCGCGTCCTTCACATCCGGCGACCTCGCGCTCCCGCCCGCGAAGAAGTACCTCGTCTGTGCGTACCAGAGCCCTCCCCCCCAACCCTTTCCCCAACCCTTTCCCCAACCCATAACCCTCCCACCCCGCTAACCCCGCCCCCCCAGTAACCTGCATGGACGCGCGCATCGACCCCGCCGCCGCCCTCGGCATCCCCCTCGGCGACGCCCACATAATCCGCAACGCAGGCGCCTGGGCCGCCGACGCCCTGCGCAGCATCGTGATCTCCCAAACACTGCTCGGGACGCGCGAGATCGTGCTGGTCAAGCACACGGGGTGCGGGATGTTGACGTTTAAGAACGAAGACGCTCATGCGCTGGTTAAAGAGAAATTGGGGAGTGAGGCGGCGGGGGAGATTGAGGGGTTGGAGTTTCAGCCTTTTCCGGAGTTGGAGGAGGAGGTTAGGAGGGATGTGGAGTGGTTGCGGGGCAGGAAGGTGCTTTGGCCGGGGACGGTGGTTAGTGGGTGGGTTTATGAGGTTGAGACGGGGCGGGTGAGGAGGGTTGTGTAGCTCTGGATTGGGACCGGTGATACCAGGCGTTGAATCTACTTCTATCAATCTACTTTGATCCATCTACTTCTCTCACGCAGAACCCCTAGTGTAGACATCAGGCAGGAGCATTGTTATGTCAGGAAGGAGCATACTGATCTGAGGAAGGAATATGATGTAATGTGCGCATGATCGAAGGAAGGAACGTAGAAGGATGCTTGGCATCATCATGTATTTATTCTTGAGAGCTTCTCGACTCTCTTCTCTTCCTCTGTCTTTATCTCAATCTTCACTTTACACAGTCGCCTGTTCCACGCGTCAAGCCTTGCTTCCATTAACGCCCCTTACTCCCCCCTCCCAAGCAACCACTTAACCCCCTCAACCGTATCCCGTACAAAACCCCTACTCTTCTCCCAGTCAGGCGCAAAACTCCAGAACGAATGCGGCACACCCGGATACACGCGCAGCCTCGTCTTCCCTCCCGCCTCCTCACGCACCACCCGCTCATACACCAGCGCCTCATCCCTTAGCGGATCCTGTCCGCACACCTGGATAAACAGCGGCGGCAACCCACTTGTATCCAGCGGGTCAGCAAGCACATTAAATAGCGGATCCGTCGGCGGGGGGGCATAGGCAGCGGTGAACATCCGCACGGCTTTGATGCCCAAAATCGGCGCATCGGCGTTCTGCTCGTAGGACTTGATTTCGTCCGCATATCTGGGCGCGATGCCCTCCTGTCCCGGTGGCCCGAGGACGGGGATTAGCAGTGCGAAGCCCGTGACGGGTGGTATGAGCTTCTCATCCCGTGCCAGATGCGTCGTAACTGCTGCGAGGTTGCCGCCGGCTGATGTCCCGCCGACGATAAAACCTTTGCTTGGATCAGTGCCGAGAGAGGCGGCGTTGGCCGCGGCCTGTTGGTTAGTGTCACGTTGCTCGCCCAGTGAGGACGGAGGACGTACCCATTTCAACGCATCCCACGCATCATTCACCGCGGCTGGAAACGGATGCTCAGGGGCAAGGCGGTAATCGACATTAACAACCACCGCCCCAACCTCACTCGCAAACAGCCGGCAGTTGAGCTCTTCGCTCTCCAACCCGCCGAGGCAGAACCCGCCTCCATGGTAAAACACAATGAGCGGCGCCCCGCCGGCAGGTGGCGTGGCAGGCGCATAGATGCGCAACGGGATGTGGTAGCCGTCGCGGGCCGGCGCCGTGGTGTCCCGCGTGGTGAAGGTAGACTCTGAGCCGGATTGCGAGGCGGTTAGGGCGCGCTTGCGGTCGGCGAGGAGTGACCGCATTGCCGGGACGTCGGAGCCGAAGTCGTCCAGGAATTTGACTGAGGGGCCAGCGGCGGCTAGCAACTACGCGTTGGGCGGGTTAGTTGGGCGTCAGGGCTGGCGGGGAGGCACGAGGAGAAGCGCTGGCACGCACCGCGGCAAAGTCCGGGTCAGGAGTGGCCAGACGGCCCGCGTTTTCGCGCGCCATGAGTATAAGCGGCGGGGTTCGCGGGGTTCGAGGGCGTCGGGGGAGAGGGGCAGGTAGGGAATTGGCTTTTGGAGGCGGTTGCGGGGGGGCGCGGCGGCCTTTTTGAGGAGGCGGTCCATCTCGCGGTTATGCTTCCGGGAGTGAAGATGCGGGGTACGTAGCGGCGGGACGCCTTGTCGACGGGGTCAGGGGAGGGAGAGGGGAGTTAATATAGGTATGGTGCTCTTGGAGATGCGAGCCGAGGAGGCGGTGGGTGGGGCTTTCCGCGGGGTTCCTGTTGGTAGATGGGGGGGCTGGTAAGCGCGGTGGGATGGCGAGTGGTGGTGTTTTGGGGCATTGTTGTGGGAAGGTACGAGATTGTAAGTGGGAGGGACGGGCGGGACGAGACTCGCGTGTGGCACGTGGTGAAGGGCCGTGTGGGGACGCGGAACATGTCCTATCACGATCAGCTGGAGGATGTTGTGCACAGCCTCATACGCGGCGGGGTTGGCCCTATGATGTCAAGGCGTGGCTGGTGGGGCGGGGAAGAGAGGGGCGGGTGGGATTCGACGATATCAATGATGGGCAGAGCTGCAATGTGATAGCTTTAGAGCTGCACGACGGTGACTGTCGAGCTGCTGTCGGGTGTTGTACCGTTCCGCCATATGCATTTGTAGCGCCCATATCTGCCTATCATGTCGAGTTCGGCTCCGGTATGCATTTTGGCTAGCGATGTGCAGACTCAGCCTCAGCAATCATCAATCACCATCATACCATTGCTCTATCTCTCTTTCAGCCCCCTCTCTGTCAGCGTCCAGGTTAATACAGCATCTGTTTGACAATCCCATGTCTCCGATCGGCTTTTAATTGGCTCCATCACGTCACCAGCCAACCACCTAAGGCTTCTCATCGCTCAGCTCACTGCTCAGCCACAGTTAGCTCCTTTCCACGGTGCAAGGTGGGGTTGCTGCCTTGGCCTTTAAACTCAACTCTCTTTCTCTCTTCACTTCTCTCCATCTCCATCTCCATCTCCATCTCCAGCTCCACCTCTCTCCTTTGCTTCGTTACTATCTCCCGTTTATCGATCGCTCACCAACACACCTAGCAACCCCGAAACCAAGTGTCGTTGAAGATGGGTGTACGTATCCAGCCCTCCAATAACCCCGCATCTACCATCCCACCTTCACCCCTCTCTTCTACCATCCACCACTAGTTCTAACCCTTCTCAGCTCGCATCCAAACTACAAGCTGCTGGTCCTCCTGGCGGCGGCTACCCTCCTGCTGCCGGCCAGCCTCCGCGTCCTGGTGGATATGTAAGTTCTCCTCAGCAGTCCTACTGCAAAGCACCCCGCAGTCAACAGCACCCGAATAGCGCCAAAATCAGACTGCTGACTCCCTCCGAATCAGCCCGGGCAGAATCAGTACCAAGCCTATCCTGGAGGCGTAAGTTCCACCCTTCCTTTCCCCTTGCTCCTTGCTTGCGCAATCCTCGTGCTCTCTTCCTGGCTCTCTTCATTGTCACTGGGCGCCTGGCTGCCGCGCCCCCGCCCCTCCAACCACCCTGGCCCTTTCGTCATACTCTCCACCCAAAACTCTGTTGCGCTGCTACAACCACTCCACACCTCGAACACTTGTCCCCACAACGTGTCGCAATACCTTTGTCGCATTTTTTTTTAAATCAGCGTTCGTCGATTGTATCGTGTATCCTTCCGCCTAGGCCATGGCTGGCAGACATCCCTTCCCTCCTTTCGGTGCCAGCTACGGCCAGTCGACCCCGCCTTATCCAAATGGCTCACCCTACCCGCCGCAGTCGTCTGCCTACCCCCCTTCCTCCGCCCCATACCAACAGAACCAATATGCTCCGACACCGCCAATGCAGCAGCAGCAGCAGCAGTACGGTCAAGGACAACAGTACGGCCAAGGATACAACCGGCCGCCTCCGCCGCCTCCCGGCCAGTACTCCGGCTACCCATCGCAGCAGCAGCAACAACCCTACTCCCAGGCCCCGTACCAGCCCGGAGGACCCCAGGCCTACCAGGCCGACCCATACGGACATGTTCGTTTGATGGACATTTGGAATCCGTCGCTGTTCACCCGCTGACTCTTCCCGTCCCTAGGCCCCGCCCGCGCAGCCCGGATACCCTCAGCAGGGCGGCTACCCTCCCCAGGGCCAGCCCGGCTACGGTCAACAGGCGAGCCCCGCCCAGGCCGCTGGGTTCAAACAGGCCCTCCAAGCGTGCATCCGTGAGAACCGCCTCGAGATCTTCTACCCTCCCAACTCGCCCGTGCTCGATCAATTGGCGAACAAGGCCAGCCAGCAGATCAGCCAGCTGTGCCAGCGGTGGCGCATTCAGCCCGAGATTGGCAATGATCTGGTCAAGTTGGGCCTGTACGATATTGTCGTTTACATCGGTGGGTTGCCGTTAATCCTCGCGCGAATGCCTCGGCTGACCTCTCTCCCTTTCCCCAGATGACAGCGGCTCTATGGCGTTTGAAGAGGGCGGCGAGCGCATCAAGGATCTTAAGTTGATCCTCGAGCGCGTCGCAGGCGCGGCGACTATGTTCGACGAAGACGGTATCAGCCTGCGCTTCATGAACTCGCGCTACGACCCGGCGGTGCTCGACGGCATCCGCTCGGAGCAGCAGATTGACCAATTGATGCAGAGCGTGCAGTTTAAGGGCCTGACGCCTATGGGTACCGAGCTGCGCTCCAAGGTCATTGACGGAATCGTGCTGCAGAAGGTCCGCGAGGGGCGGTACCATAAGCCGACACTCATCATTACCGTCACTGATGGTCAGCCGGCTGGCGAGGCGTCCAACGCCGTCATCGAGACGATCAAGTACGCATCGCGGGAGGTCGGTCAGAAATCCGGCCCCGGCGGCATCGCGTTCCAGTTCGCGCAGGTGGGCAACGATCAGAAGGCGCGCGAGTTTCTGGCCACGCTGGACAATCACTCAGAGGTTGGCAATCTGGTGGACTGCACATCGAGTGAGTTGTCGCTGGCTGCTTAAACCCATGAACATCTATTAAACAATCCCACAGACTACGAGAACGAGTCGCAAGAAATGCAGAAGCTGGGCGTCGAGCTCACTCCCGACCTGTGGATCGTCAAGCTCCTCCTCGGCGCCATCGACCACTCGTACGACCGCAAGGACGAGAAGGGCGGTAACGCGCCCCAACCGGCTGGCGGGTACGGGCAGCCTCAGGGTTACGGCGCGCCGCCGGCGGGTCAGTACGGGCAGCCCCAGGGTTACGGGCAGCAGCCTCCTCAGGGCTATGGGCAGCAGCCGCCGCAGCCGGGTGGGTATCCTCCTCAGCAGGGAGGGTATCCGCCGCAGCAGCAGCAGCAGCAGCAGCAGCAGGGCTACGGTCGCGGGTATCCTCCGCAGGGTGGCCAGCCGGGCGGATATCCTCCGCAGCAGGGTGGATATCCCCCTCAGCAGGGAGGGTATCCGCCGCAGGGTGGCCAGCCGCCGCGGTATTAGATGTCGGTCGGCGGGGATGATACGTGATGGGTGTGTCGCTTTGGAGGAAGGGATGGCAAAATACGGACGTTGCTTCTATCGACGGTGGTAGTGGTAACGACACGGGTCTGTCTGCTTATGCAGTTTACGAATGGAGGTTAACTTGAGATTTCGGCCCATGAGGTTCAAGTTGAGATTTCCAGCGCTTTTTTTGTCTGGCGTGACTGTGCTGCTGTGCTGCTGTGCTGCTGATGAAATGTGGATGTTTGTGGCCCATTATTGACGGGGGTCGCTTGGAGATTCCAACCCATGCCGTCGGTTAGCCTGCCGAAAAGGTACCGGAAAGCTTGGTGATGGAGGATTCTCTCCCTGTTGATGAATCTGTCGGTGTGTGTAAGGTTAACCCATCGCGAATGGGTGGGACAGGGCTTCCCAACCCATGCCGTCGATTAGCAGGCGAAAAAGCTTGATGGTGGTGGGCCACTCTCCAGGTTGCGGGGATTGTGAAATGAAGCACGCGAGCTCTAGCAAATCTCGAAGCGGGGAATTATATTGAGGTGCGCTAAGGAGATGAAGCGGTTATTGAGATGAGGTCAACAGTCGTTGAGAGATGAAGTCAAGTGCGCCGAGACATGGTGGCTTTTTCTTTTTCTTTCTTTTGGCGTGTGTGCGGGTGTGTGGGTCTGGCTTTTGGCTTTTTGCTTTTTGCGGCACCGCAAAGCAGGCGCAACGGGGTGGGCGTTAGAGTGAATAATTTCCGATTGGGTGTGCTGTGGACGTCATGCAATTTGGAGCGGGTACGGTACCGGTTACGTTAGATGGGCTGCGCAGGCGGAGATTGTCTCAGGAGAGCGAGAAGTATACATCCGTATCGCGGCTACGGTAAGTTGATGTCGCGGATGGTGTGAGAGATGCGACATTCGCATGTCCGCAGGTGTTGTCTGCGCGCTGTGCGGGCCTTGCACATCGGCGCTGCGGGCCTTGGATACCTGCGCTCCGGGCCTTGGATATCACTGTGCGGACCTTGGAAATATACACGACACATGTATGAACGCCACGCGCGCGGTGCGAGAAGGTTGTGGCACATCATTATGTTCCGTCTGCGTTTGGGGCTTGACATCATGGCAGCCCCCGCGACGAAAGCGCGATCTGTTCTGGCACATGGGTGTCTGCCCTAAAGTACGGGGCGGGAAGGCGGGGGTGGATACCACCAGCCTAGCCCCAGTCTGCAAGGCACGGGCGCCATTTTGGCGAAAAAAAAAGAGGCAGGGTTCAGCCTCGCAAAACCACCTCGCATTTTCGCTTGTCTGCCAGTTTTCCAACACGGGGCGCTTTCCATGATAATGGCCTGCGAGCCTGCGCGGGCACGACGGGCTTGTTGGAATGAATCGTTGATTCCCAACCGACGAACCAGCGGCGCGGTAACTGGCGAGCCAGCAAGATCCTCGCTTCACGCGACACACCCCTCTCCCGCAATCCTGCTTTCGTCGTACCACATCCCGTGCCACATCTCAAACGCGCCTCCCGCTTGGCCCCGGCTGTTGCTGGCGGGATGGGGCTGTGGAACTCACTGCTCATGTTCCGGCTACCAACGTGTGATGGGTGGGCTAGGACTTTGTGGTAATTTGCACCGCCCGGTCCGCGACGCACGTACTATGACGTCGGCGGCAGCCGCGCGGGGCCAATCGGCGCTAGCGGGCGGGCGCCAATCGCGATCGTCTTGGCAGCCTGGCGAGAGACTGCATGGCAACGGTGGTGTTGGCAGGGCGCGAGTGGCTGGTGCGTTGCATGGCCACAACCGGTTTTTGCAATGTCTGGCGGGCACGCGCGCGGTGGAGGGGCGGGTGATGTGGGTTGGGGTGTGGCGAGTGGGTGAGTTGGATACGGCGAGTGGCGGGTTGGGCTGCGGCTTACTGGTGAGAAGGTTTGGTGGTGTGATGTTTGCGTTTGCTGGTTGGTTGGTTGCTTGCTTGCTTTGTGACGGGACGGGGAAGGGGGTGTTGGATGGGAAGCTTGGTGCTGGGTCTGTCCACCCTGCTGGCGAACCTCCTTGCTGGTCTGCCCTCAGCCTGCTGGACCACTCGCTGTCCTGCCCTCTCATATGCTGTCGGCAGCCACGCCGTTTCGGGAGCACCCGACTGGGGCCGGGGGGCGTCGCGACCCCATGGGGACGGAGCAGGAGCGGGGGGTCGCTCGAAGATTCGTTGTGACGTAGCCTTGGCCTGTTGACATGGGCCAACAATCAGGAGGAAGGCATGGAAGGCAGGAGCGAGTGGGCGGGCTTGGGCGGGATTCAAATGCGAGCACTTTCCCCCCCGTGAAGTTTGCTTCTTGGATCATTTGACTGCCACGCTTGCGAAGGACGACCTGTGCTCTACTTTTCCACTCCTCCACTCTCTCCATTCCACTTCCACAACTCCAACTCTCCCCATCTTCACCACAACAGTCAAAGCTAGTATCACCCACCGCAGCCATGATTGTCTCCCGCGCTTTGTCGTTCTTCCTCCGCTTCGCGCAGTTCGTCTGCGGCGCTGTAAGTCTTGCTTTTCCTCATCCCGTCACCGCAAACACTAACCGCCCCAGGTCGTCCTCGGCCTTGTCGCGCACTTCCTGCACCAGCACCACAAGACTCACGCCGGTCCCATCGGTCGCGAGATCTACACCGAAGTCGTCGCCGCGCTGTCCGTAGTCCTGAGCCTGATCTGGATGATCCCCTTCACCAGCACCTTCCTGCACTACACCACCGACTTCATCCTGAGCGCTGCGTGGTTCGCCGCCTTCGGCACGCTCGTCAACTGGATCCACAAGGCTAACTGCGGTGGTGCTTTCCGTGAGTCCTGCCCTTGCTACCAGGGTTTGTTTGCTGTGAGTGTTTGCTAACGTGTGTGGCTAGAATGGGGCGGCATTCACCGTGGCGGTTACTGCGGTCAGTGGAAGGCGACTGAGGCTTTCTCGTTCCTGAGCGCTATCTTCTGGCTCGCTTCTGCTGCCCTCGGCATTCACGTCGTTCACCGCGGCACTCGCGAGGCGACTACGTCGCGCGGCAGCCGCTGGAGCCGTCGCCATGCCGTCTAAGCGTGTTCTCGTCTAGCAGCGATGCTGTCTAGATGTGGCTATCTGGTCGGCTAATGAGGGGAGGATGAGTATGCTCAAGGGTATTTTCCATGTTAACGTAATGCTGGAGCTGAGGCGCATTGTCTGGGCTTTTCTGCGTGGTGTTATGGGAGATTCATACCCAAGGATTCACATAGCAATGCTTAACGCATCATAATTCTGCTTGCTTTTTCGTATCGTGCGTGATTTGATCACTTGGATTTTGAATGACCGGCGCTTAAGGTACAGGCGGCGGCATTCAATCTACTGTATCGGGTTGCGCTAATTGACACTACCGCAGGTGTATACTCGAGTGGCGTGTCAGTCTACCGTACAGGACACTCCAGCACGGGATGCTGCTGCCGCCTCTCACAATACTGTCCCAGGCTCGAGCTCCCCTCGACCCTTACCGGTCCAGGGGTGGAGCTCCTGCCTGGAGCCGGTCACCACCAGTGCTCTTGCCTTAGGGCAGGAGAGTGGGTATTGGGGAACGTTGAGCTCCTCTCTCCTCCCACTCCTATTCTCCCCCTCGACTGAAGATCTTGAACCCCTAAACCTCTGCGGTATGGTGCGGCACCACCGCCGAGTCTCACACCCAGCTCCGCCACCCGCCGTCGAACGTGGCCGGTTCTACGCTCACTTGCATTCGGTGCTGTCAAAGCGTGGGCGTGCGCGGAGGAATGCGCTGGCAGCGGCGCTAGGTAATGGTTGATGCTATTGTACATGTCCGCTTGCTCTGATTTCATCTGCTGATCTTACTAATTACACATCCGGGCGCGGTTTATAGTCCATCAAAACCCAGTGGCTGGCGGAATACCGCAATGGCCCGCCCACCTATTAACTCAGTACAATCACTAATACGACGGCTTACCCAGCGGCACCAAGTGCGACCCACTGGGGAAATTCCCTGTGGAAGTCACTCCCTATCGACCAGTTTCCAAGGTCGCAAATGTGTCTCTCGAAGGCGGGGTTGGGGTTGAACCGTCCGCGCGCCTTCCGCATCCGCTTCGGCTTCTTCCGCTCCGAGTCCGTATCCTGCTTGGAGCCCGCCTTCGGTTCTAATTCCATCTCCTTAACAGAATTGGACGGCAGACGGCGGAATAGGGACTTGCGTTGGTGGTCCCAGCTCGTGTATGGGTCGCCCCAATGAAGATATAGGCTTTCGAGGCGGGGCTGCACGAAACAACACCCGTAGCCGAAAGCCTCATCGGGGTTTCGTATGAACGCCTCGCGCAGCTCCGGCCTGCCGGTTAGAGGAGCAGCCTAAATGGAGCGCGACTTACCACGGTACGTAGTCCATCCAAAGCGGGTGCTCTACGGATAACTGTACCGGCAGCGGCCGCAGCCACTCCGGCATGGCATCGTAGCTCTTCTTCGTCGGCGCGATCAGCTACTTCGTGTACAGAAACCAGATGTGTATAAACGCGATAGCTGGCGCCACCGAATGAAGAAAACTGACCAGGATCGCCCAGTGCGTTGCTGAATAGCTTCCACAGTGGGTGCGAGCGACGGGTCGTAAACATATCGCGGGCTGCTGTCGGATGCCAGTTCGGCTTGCAAACGCGCTCAAATTTCTCCAGCGACCTGCCCTTCGCCAACTTACGGCGCTGGTCCGCTACGAGCTTGTAGATTTCACGGTCTATGCCGCAACGACTCACGTATGAGTTGTTGAGCGGTAGTGCCGTGGCGGACATTGCCTCTTGGGATTCATTCGCTTCGACGGCGGGCGGTGGCGCCATGGCAGGTAATGGGGACGGGCTCCTGGCAACGTAGGGGTCCTTGACTTTGTTCATCAAGCACCTGGGCAGATGGCGGTCCACGCCGAGCTTCCGGGAATAGTATTCTTGCAGATAGCGTTGGATCTCGCCGAGCCCCTGGTTCGCAGGCTCGGATACAGGGTCGCAGACGGGTGGGAGGGGCGCTGGGACTGCTGTCCGGCGACCGCTGCGTGTAACTGGCATTTGATACGGTGGTTGATGGATGCTTGGCAACGAAGCACAGAGCAAAGGAAAGGTTGGTCGAGAAGATCAGAGGAACTGAACTCTTTTGATATATCACCGTAAACTCGGTTTGCGGAGATGCTTGAAAATGTTGACAATGCGTCGTGGTGAGCTGATATTTCTTAAACCATCCGTGCCATCCACGCCACCGTATGGACATGACCCGCGATCATGGTAGACGCGTCGTCGTGTGGGGAAGGTGGGTCGCGCCTTACGCCACACTTTTTGTGGCGTTGCGATAAGGTTAACTACCCCTTGCCAAGTATATGGTCGACGACAGAACACCACTTGTCGGTGACAGTCATGGTCTTCTGATCATTGTCGTATCAGTGGTGAGCGCGGCATAGCTGGGGGTTTCACCCCTCCGCCAAGCAGAATAGAAGCACTACATTTTATCGCCAGGCGGCCCGTTGAACGCTCACTTACTCCGTACATGGGTGCTTTCGAAGCATGGGCATGTGTGAAAGAATGCGCTGGCAGCATTACCATTTAATAGCTAATGCTATGACTGATGTGGACATAGGGCAAGGGCATTGATGCTCAGGAAGGAGCATACCTGGCAAGCACAGCACTGTATTCTGTCTCTAGCGTCGCCGCCGCACCCTCGCCCATCTCACTGCCATTTCATCTTTCATTATGCTTGCTCTCTGCACTCGTTGCTATTGCATATGCCTGAGCCATACTCCCATGAGTGGCATCCAGGCTTATAAATAAGGTTAGTTGAAGGATAAATAGAATAGAGGCTCCATTACTCATTAATTCACCGCCCATATCTCTGCAGCAATTCCTGGTACCGTTTGTACATCGGGTGCTCACGCCTAACGCCATGCTGCCGCACCAAGTGCGACCATTGAGGAAAGTCGTCGTGGAACTTCGCCTCTAGCGACCAGTTTTTGATGTCACTAATATGCTCATAGAAGCGGTCGTAAAGGCTGAGCATGGGTTCGAACTTCCTCCGCATGCTTCTCCCTTCCCACGCGGGGTTCTCATCTGGATCCGAATCCGAATCCCAGCCCGATTCCATACTCGGGGTCCTTCTCCCACTCCACGTAGTTGCAGCTGCCAGGCGGCACCTCATTGAACACGCTATCACAGTCGTCGTTCCATTGGGCCTGCAGGATGTAGGGGGAAGACTGAAGGAGAGACACCCCGTACTCGAAAACCCCGTCGGGGTTTCGTACGAGTGCCTCACGGAGTTTTGGCCTGGCAGTTAAATCAGCGGGCCAGTAGCCTAGGAAGTGAAGGCAAACTCACCATGGTACATAGTCTACCCAGAGAGGGTTCTCCACGGATAACTGTACCGGTAGCGGCCGTAGCCAATAGGGCATGTCATTGTAGGTCTCCGTTGACGGGGCGATCAATCACCTCGTATAGAGGAACGCAAAATTTATGACCGCGAGAAGCGTCTCAAGGGAATCGGTATCGTATTCATCGCCCAGCATGTGGGTAAACAACTTCGACAGCGGGTGTAATCTATCCGCAAACTTCCCCGTGACTAGCACGTTCCAGTCCGGCGTGCACCAGCCTTCATATTTGCGGTGCAGCGTACCCTCCGACAATTTACGGCGTTGATCTGCCACGAATGCGAGGATCTTGCGGTCTAGGCCAGTCTCAGTTACGACAGAGTTGTTGAGCGGGAGTGTCGTCTCGGAGTTTGGGCCTAGGGATTCTTTCGCTTCGGCGGGCGGCGGTTCCCAAGCGGGTATCGGGTCGGGGGACGCGCTCGGGAATCGAGCTCGATTGGCCGCTCGCGCGACCCCAGAATCGGCATCTTGCGCTTGGGCTTCGCGGGCTTGGATACGGCGGTGCGGACGGGTGGGAGGGGTGCTGAGGACCGTGGCCGGGCTGCTGCTGGGCGAGTGCTGCGCGAGTGCTGCGCGAGCCTGACATGGCTGCGTCGATTGATGAGCGTGGTTGATGGGGGTTTGTCGGTTGGATGGACCTGGAAATGTGAGCGATTGGCGACGAAGCACGGAACAGAGGTATCACGTACTGCGAGGATTTGTGGAAGTGGTTGTAGGTTTTTGGTGTGGCTAACTACGGGAGTTGCGGTTTTATCTAAGGGGCCTTGAGGAAGGAGCATTCCATCCGGCTGCGGGGGGAGGTGAGATCTTTGGGGAGAAGAAGCCAATCTGGGTGAAGCCCCAAAATTTGGCCGACGCGCTACTACCGTACCGTAGTAATCCTGATCGCGCTCTTTCTTTTTGAAGCGTTGTCATGTGGGATGAGGGTCGCGCCTTACGCCACACTTTTGTGGCGTTGCGATAGAGTAGCTACCCCTTGCCAAGTACTCGTAAGGTCCACGACAGAACTGATGTGGGTATGGAAGGAGCATTGTCATGTCAGGAAGGGGCGTATGATATAATGCGAGTATGATAGAAGGAAGGAGCAAAAGAGAATACTGGGCATCGTGTATTTAATCTCGAGACCCTCAGACTTTCTTCCTCTCTTCGTCTTCTACTTCAATCTTCAGTTTACACAGATGTTTTGTCTGTATACGAACCTTGCTCCCATCAATAACTACATTGCCATTGGCTCTCGATTTTCGAAAATCCTAGCGCGTGGTTGATTGGGAGGTGAACGTAAGTCTTGAGGGGGGTGTATACGGAGTATATCAGTTCCCTCCCCCAGGCAAATAGAAGCATTACATCTATCGTTAGGCAGCCCGTTGAACGCTCACTTGCATCAGTGCTGTCAAAGCGTGGACGTGCGCGAAGGAATGCACTGGCAGCGTTGCTATTTAACGGTCGGCGCTAACGAATCGAGGCCATTTCACTGCTTTCATCTCCGACTCAACACATTCCCAAGGCGTCATCCTACAGGGTCACTCGACACCAAGTGCTTCCACTGGGGAAACGGCTCATCGAAGTCTGACCCCATCGTCCAGTTCCCGAGCTCGCGAATGTGATACTCGAAATCGTCATGGAGCGACATCTCATGTTTCCCCTCTTTCTTCTTATATTTGCCCCCCCACTACTCGGGCTCCGGTGACTCTGACCTACGCATCAAGCCCGGTTCATAGTCGTAGCCCGTCTCCCACTCCTCTTAGTAGTAACTGTTTGGCGGGATCTCGCTCCATACGGTATCACAATCACCGTTCCACCTAACGCACAGGTCGAGAGGGTAGGGTTGTAAGCAGGACTCGAAATCGAAAGCTTCGTCGGGGTTTCGTATGGAATGCCTCGCGCAGCTCTGGCCTGGCGGTTATATTAGCGGGCGAGTTGAGACCTGGGGGCGAACTCTCCACGGAAGGTAGTCTATCCAGAGCGGGTGCTCTACGGATAGCTGTATCGGCCGCGGACGCAACCACTCCGGCATAGCAGAGTATGTTCTCTGGGATGGGGCGATCAGCCACTTCGTATATAGGAACCCGAGGTATATCATCCCGATAACATTACTGGGGGAGTCGTTCTCGTATTCATCCCCCAACGCGTCGGTAAACAGCTTCGACAGCGGGTGCGAGAAGGTAAACTCCGTCGCATCCCCCATAGCCAGCACATTCCAGTTCGGCTCACACCAGTTATTATCATATCCGTATTTATCCACCAACGTTCCCTCCGCCAACTTGCGTCGCTGGTCCGCCATGAGTTCGAGGATCTTGCCGTCCAGGCCGTACTCACTCACTTCAGAGTTGTTGAGCGGCAGCCCCGTGGCAGACACTTTGACTACGGGCAGCAGAGCCACGTCGAGTATCGGTTCTGGGGACGCGCTCGCATGATCGAGCTCGATTGGCTGCTCACGCGAATCTAGGATCGGGTTCGCGGCGTGCGAGGGGGGTGACTTCGAAGGTGCCGAGACTTGCTTGAGCTTCGGCTTCGCAGCTTTCTTGGGCTTCGGCTTTGCGGGCTTCGACACGGCGGTGCGCGCGGGGGGGATGGCGCTGGGACCGGTGAGAGGGACGCTGGGACCGGTGGCCAGACTAGTGGCCGGCGAGTGCTGCGTGATGCTGGCATTTTGCGTGATGGTTGATGGGTGTAGGCGCTGATGCGCGGGCGCGTGGGTGAGGAGTGGTTGCGTTGGCCTGGGGAACTGAGCAATTGGCGACGAGTACGGAATTATGGAAAAGATGCCTGAGAAGACGAAGTAACTGAACTGTTATGGTCGGGTCCTGAAGAAGACGAAGCAAACTCGGGAGTTGGGCCCCATAATTTCCGTAGTCTGCCAGTTACGTAGTATACGCGCTACCACGCGGTGGAAAAAGTAAAAAGGTCAAAACAATCCGCTTCCTCGATGAAGATCAACAGGTCCGCGATGACATTACGCCCCTCGGCGCGGGATAGAAAGCGTCTGAACTTGGTCTGCGGGGACGTTTAAAATGTTGGGAATGCATGCGTACACGGTGTTCCGAAATGATATCCTTTCCTCGATCATCGCATGGATTGCGATCTTTTTTCTTGACGTGTCATCGTGTGATGCTTGCGATGGGGGCGCGCCTTACGCCACATTTATGTGGCGTTGCGGCACAGCCACACCTTGTCAAGCAAACTACGTAGGATGTCGACGATAACAGCACTCGTCGGCGACGGTCATGGTCGTTTTAACATGGTCGTATCGGCTATGAGTGCGGCGTAGCAACTGGCGCCGGCACGGCGGCGAGTACGGCTTTCGGCAAGGATCGGGCTTCCGTGGACAAGAAGCTGAGTCAGTAAACAGATTGCACCCGCTCTCCAACCGGGGGATATACAATACCACCTGGGCCGAGTCCTGGAAGCCGGCTGTCAAGCTTCACCCCAGCTTACTCCGCAACCACGACTCTACTACCCTCGCCGTCTCCCTCTTCCGAAATCCAAGTACCGTATCAATAACAACAATATCATGCGCCGCCTCGAGCTCCACAAAGAACCCCACCTCCCAGCCAGCCCGCACGTCTTCAAACTTCTCCTTAAACTTCCCCACCCAGGCTCTAATCCCATCAATAAATACCTCCCCGCCTCCAGCACAAACCAATACATCCTGCACCTTACGGCTTGCACCCGCCCACCATTCCGGCCCCGCAGTCAGTGGCTCTGAGTACGCATCACTTTTGCCACCGCCCAGGAACGCCTCCGCCCAGCGCTCCAGCGGCACGGCATCAAGAACGTCGCGCTGTGCATTGCGCCGGTATGAGCCGTGCGTTGTATTGAACGAAACCCAGGGGCTGAGCAAGAGAACACCACGGAAGGGCGTGTCGATAGACCCGATGAAGGGCGTGTCAAGCACCGGACCTACGGGCGAGTAGTGCGTGGCCGTCCCTGGGTGCGGGTGCAGCATGTGCGAGAGCAGCGCGAGGACTAGGTTTCCGCCCGCTGAGTCGCCGGCCAGGATGATCTGTGCGGTGTTAGCCGATGGTGCTGGGGCGGGTGGCGCGTACGTCGGTCGTCCTGCGGTACTCGATCACTAGCAGGTGGTACACCAGCTCGGCGGCCTGCGCGAGTTGGGTTGGGTACGCTGCGTCGGGTGCAAGAGTGTATGCGAGGAGGAGGATTGCGATGGAGTTGCCGTCGGTGTTAAGCGCGTCCACCAGGCTCCACAGGTACTTCACGTGGGCTGGCGACGCGGCGTTGGCGTACCCGCCGCCTGGGGGTCAGCCTCGCAATCGCATGCGGAGCAGCGCATACCGTGGAACCACACGAGGACAGTTTTGGCGCGCGGATCGCCTAGCCAGTGCGCCTGTGCGCCGCGGGGGAGGACGAGGGTTGAGGGTGGGACATTCCGCGCCCTACAGGACGCGAGGTAGACTTCCGTCGTTGGTTTGAGGATGAGGCGCGAGGCGCTAATGGAGTCGTGATGGAGGTATGTGCGTAGTGCGGTGTACAGTACGTCTCGAAGGTAAGTTGGGGCACCGGTGGAGTGGAAGGGCGAGCTTATGGCTCGGATTAGGAGGGCGAGGAGCGTGCGGGTGAGATTCACGACGATAGAGAGAATGGTGAGGGCCGCAATGCTGGAGTTTGGGGGCGGGGAGCTCGGCATGGTGATGGTGAGGGCGGAATTGGTGATGTTCGCGCGCTTCGTCGCCAACGAGCGATGCCATGTCGTTGACATCCCATGCTTGGCAAGGCGGTTTGGTGGTTGTACGGTACCACAGCGCCTCAGATGTGTGGCGTAAGGCGTAATGCGCCACACAGTCGCGGGTTGTTCATGCTGTTGTGCCAATAATGGACGAGAGATGTTGATGGTCATCGCTTACGGGCCACGCAAAAATGTCGCGGCCGCTTTTGTCCGCAAAATGCCTATGCAGGGCGGCCATGATTTCTTCAGTGGCTCTTCGTCGGGTGCTGTCTACGCCGGTTGCGTCGGGGGCGGCTTCATGGCGGCCGATCGGGTGAGTATCCGTGGTCAGTGCCGTACTTTGTGACCGCCCCTTTCTTACGTGCCTTTTGATTGGCCTCTAATCGGGGTTTTTTATTGCTTTCTGTGGTAGCGCGTGCTAGTACCATGGTTAGGTACGCGTAACTCCGAGCCCTGGAACTACGGATGTACTGCTTCTTCTCTTCCTCTTCCCCAGCAGCTCAGTTTCTATGCTGAAGCACCACACCCATCTACCACCTCAAACAATGCTGCCAATGGTCGCACCGCATAGTGGCCGGAATACGGAACGTCAGAAGGATACAGCGCCAGCCGATAACCCCGTGTCCAAAGTGACGAAACGCAAGCACGATATTGACAGCTCAACCAGCAACGCCGCCGTACCCAAGCCAGCGAAGCGCAAGCGCGAGCATGGCTCGCTTACAACCGACCGCTCGTGCAGTGTTGCCAATACCACGCCTAAACAGCCGGCCAGCGAGCACGTCGACAAGGTCAAGGACATCGACCCTTTCAAGACAATGCAGTTGCTATTTGCCAAGGATTATTATCTCTCTCGCTCACTAGAGGAGTGGTACAAGCTCCAATCGCTTCTTTCCGAGGTGGTGCGTCGGTGCAAGTGTTTCCGTCTCATTCCCCATATCAGCCATTATGTACTCTAGGGGCTCACTCACTGCGCAGCCTTGGACTCCGTGAAGAAACTAAAGCCCCCGTACCCTTCGCTGCCGCCCATAGAGACCTCGATTAGGCCTGCGACTGTGCTTGCGGCGTGGTCTGCGACAAGCCTGCCATCAAAGAGGGCGGACCCCTGGGGCCCGTGTGCGCTTTGATACTGCCACGCATCCACCGTCAAACTTGCGACGAATGCTGCGGTGATACCAACCCCCCACTGCTTGACTTCGTAGTGGAACAGCACGGCCGGGCGGCGCTGGGCATACCGCTTAACGTAATTTAGGGCATTTGCAGCTTCACCGCGATGATCGAGCCGCTCACGGTGTACAAGGACAAGCTATGGTACTTGTGCGGCATCTTCCTGGCCTCTTACAACTCGAAACCGAACCGGAAGATGTGGCTGTCATGTATATGGGGTACCTACTTCTGAAGTGGATGGCCGCACCGTCTGCCGAGAACTACCAGAGAATGCCGGAGTGTCTGCGACCGCTGCCGATACAGATATTCAAGGCACACTCTTTCTGGAAGGACTTCGTCCCATGGTAAGTCACTCTCTCTTCGCAGGCCGCTCGCCCGCTAACAGTCAGGCCCAAACTGCGTCAGGCGCTCATCAAAGAGCCCGACGAGGCCGAACATTACCCTTACTACTGCGAGCCCTAACCCCGCAGCCTATTGGTCAACTGGAAAGATTACGGGGACAAGCCCGTGTTCTCCCAGTCGTCGTATTACGCGGTGGACCCGGAGTCGGACGAGGAGACGAGCCCGAAGCCGAAGGTGAAGCGGCGCGAAAGGTGGCTTAACCTTAACCCCGACTTCGAGGCCCATATACACAATATCGACAACTGGACGCTGGGGAAGGAGTTCCGTGACGCATTTCCCCAGTGGGCGCACTTCGTGCCGCGCAAATCGAAGAAGGAGTAGGCGTGTTACTGCTGCATTCCGGCACTGTGGATTTTCGGGTACAAGGCACTGGGAAGTGGAATGTACGGACCTGGGTGTTTTATGACGTCTTTGTCTGCCGCTATCACTGTGGTGTCTGCTACGGCACGATGGTAGCACGATAGCTGATTCGGGCTCGTGTTTCCGGCAATGGCGTTTGCTGAATATGGCAACACAGAGTGGCCTTATATCTGTAGTCTCTACATCCTCAAGTTAATGTTTTGAATTCTGATCTCTAATTACCGTTTGCCGTGTCGTGAACCTAGGCGCTGGGGGGTTAGACGTTGATGGCGGTGCAGATGTTCACGGTGCGACAGGTGGAGTTGATCATCGTATTGAGACTACCTTCTTCATGAGTCTAAGCCATGGACGTCAAATTTGGTACAGTGACCTTTGCAGGGGAGATGAAAGAGTCAGTTCCCTTCATGTACCCTTCGATGACCTCCGAATCATACCCGGGCGTGGACCAGAGCCGCACACTGGTTACCTCGGTTCATATGGAGTCCAGTATATCTCCATCGAACTGGCGAGACCCAGAGTTCTTGCAGCCTTGGAATGAGCATTTTTCTCATTTTACCCTCACATAGCGACGATAGCTTCAAGTCGCGCATTTTATCTCAGCAGAGATAGTTTCCACATCCGGCCTAGCGCCCCTCTCTTCCCCTGCCGCACCTCCAACTCCACGACCCAGGGATCCCCACACCCGCATCACCACCAAACCACCCCCACCAGCCGAATGGGCCTCCTCCTCTACCTCACCCGCCTCCCCTCCTTCCTCTGTCGCCTCCCCTCCCGCCTCCGTCGCAAGGCGCGCCGCCGCCGCCTCGGCACAATGCTCCTCCTCGCCCTCATCCTCCTCGCGCTCCTCCTGCCTCTCATCGCCATCTACAAGCCGCCCGCCTTCCTGATCCGCTACTTCCAGCGCCGCTGGCCTGATGTCCTGTGGACGGTGCCTACGACGCAGCCGGTCGTTGCGCTGACGATTGATGACGCGCCGTCGGAGTATACGCCTGGAATTGCGCACTTGCTGGAGGAGAATGCTGCACATGCGACGTTCTTCGTCATCGGCGCACAAGTCCAGGGCCGCGAGCGCACGCTCCAGGACCTGGTGACGCAGGGCCATGAGCTGGGCAACCACGCGATGCACGACGAGGCCTCGGCGCGCCTAGGCGACGGGGAACTGGAGGCACAGATCCAGACCGTGGACAAGCTTATCGCGAACGCGTACGCAGGTGCCGGGGCCATGCTCCCGCGGCGATACTTCAGGCCTGGAAGCGGAGTGTTCTCGAAGCGCATGCGGGCGCTGGTCAAGAAACTCGGGTTCAGGATCGTGCTGGGCAGCGTGTACCCACATGATGCGCAGGTGGGATATGCAAGAGTCAATGCGTGGCATGTGCTTAGCGGCGTAAAGCCGGGTGCGATTGTGGTGTGTCATGATCGGAGGGGGTGGACGGGGGAGATGTTGGGGATTGTGTTGCCGGAGTTGAAGAGGAGGGGGTATCGGGTTGTTACTGTGTCGGAGCTGTTGAGGATTGGGGGGGTGGATTGAGGGACGATGTTGTAATGGTATTGAGATTGCTTGCGATGGGTCATGGAGATGACTCTCTGGAACGAATGATGCTCAACAAGCCTGCTGAGGCGGAAGATTGGGGCCGAGAGACACGGACTTCCGAGGGCGACGACAGGCCAGAAGGCAACTCTCTCGGAATCGAGAACAAGAAGTAAAGGATTGCAATGTACAGTAGTCCGGACTTGGAATTGGGAGTCAAAAGGGGACTGGTGCTGGAATTAAGCTCATACGGTAGATGGATGGATCAGCGGATCTGGAGGTATCGCTGGCCTTTGAAGGCCAAACTCCTTCACCTAATTCTCAGAAAGAAGCTTTCAGCGAGTAGCTGGTATCCGCACGGGTCGCTCTGTGATCTTACTACGTAAGAACTTGCTTGACCGTTAATGCAGAGTAACTGTAGGCGGAGAGTGTGAAACCCCCAAAAGTACATCTAGACTTTTAGCATTGATCCTCTCGGACATTCTGATACGCTCGCAAGGCTGAAACCTGGACTTGAACTAGCGCGGCTGGAACAACAGTATCTATAAACAAGGTTGAACACTCCTATTCCATAATCCGAACCGCCAGGCATGTGCCTATCGGGCCCAAGCTAGAAGCCCATATGCTGTACATATCGTAGTAGTATGCATTTAGAGCGGGCGTAGTGAAATTGGCGGTAAACATTACGGAGCAGTCCCGTCGCGCTCGACGCACAATACATAACCACCCACGACACCGTTGGAAACCACTCCGTTATCACCTCAACATGTCAAAAACCTCAACGATCTCCAGTCTGGACAATTAAGCACCAGCCTCATCAATTGCGCCCCAATCTCGATCGCATTTGCCCAGCTCCCGTAAAGCACTTGTTACATCATAACCTCCCAGACCAGGCAAGCCCCTCCGCCGATCAACAGCCTCCCCTTGCACAATTACCCCATCATGACGCCTTCCCAAACACAAACGGACAAAACCTCACTCCAACCCTTCTGTCAAATCGGCAACACCCTAATTGCTCGAGTGTCCCTCCCCGATCCAACCATGCCCCCCGCGCGCTTCACGTCATCGACACCCCACCTGCTCGTCGCCCGGCATATAAATCGGCGACGCAACACCATCCGCCTCCCACAACGTCCAACTCCCCTCCCCCCCCCTACGTTGCCATATCCCTTTCTCCCCACCAATACTCCATACACTCTCCTCCCCGCCGCAAAGATGTTCTCCTCCTCGAGCCCCAAGAGCGGCAATGAAGTCTTCACCCTCGACAAGATCTTCGACGTCAAGGGCAAGGTCGCCTTGATCACCGGTACATCCCCCCACTCTCACCTATCAAACACCCTCTAACCACCCACCAGGCGCCGGCTCCGGCATCGGCCTCATGGCAACCCAAGCCCTAGCCGTCAACGGCGCAAAAGTCTACATCGTCGGCCGCACCAGCGAAAAGCTCGAAACCGTCGCCCAAACCTACGGCAAAAACATATCCGGGCAAATCATCCCCCTCACCGCCGACGTAACCTCCAAATCCGACATCACGCGGCTCTACGAAGAAATCTCCTCCCGCGAAAAGTGTCTCTGCATCCTCATGAACAACGCAGGGATCAGCTCCAGCTCCTTCGAGACCTCAGCCAGCTCCGCGCAGGAGATGAAGAAGAACCTCTTCGAGCCAGCGGAGGCGAAACCCGAGGACTGGACGAGCGTGTACAACACCAACGTCGCGAGCGTGTACTTCATGAGCACGGCGTTCATGCCGCTTCTCGCCGCGGCCACCGAGATGCATCCCGGTTTCTCAGGCACCATTATCAATACCACGAGCATCAGCGGGCTGGTCAAGTCCCCGCAGCACCACTTCAGCTACAACGCGAGCAAGGCGGCAGCCATCCACCTAACGCGCATGCTGGCGAACACGGTGGCGGAGAACGGGATCAAGGTGCGGGTGAACAGTATCGCGCCTGGCGTGTTCCCGAGCGAGATGACGGCGGGTGAGAGCGGGGAGGACCAGAAGAGCTTCATTCCGCGCGAGAAGTACGAGGACAAGGTCCCGGCGGCTCGGCCTGGGAATGATCGCGACATGGCGGGGGCTGTGCTGTTCACTGTGTGCAATCAGTATCTCAATGGCCAGACGATTGTAGTGGATGGGGGTTACACGCTTGCTGCCGGGTTGTAAGCGGATACCTGAGTTTCGAAGTTCTCCATGGTTTTACCGGCGTCCATGATAGATTTTAGCGTGGCATAACGGGTTGTATCTGCTTTGACGCGCTTCTTTTAATCTTGTTGCGAATCTTACTGTGTTCACTGAGAAAGCCTCAAGTTGATAAAGTGCAAGCAAATGTCATTGTCGGCTGATATCCTATCCTACCGACCCCGAAGAGTCCCCTCCTCACCCAGCATGCCGCATGTCCACAGGAGCCAAAAACAACGGAAAAAATGTCCCAAATCACACAAAAAGAGGTCCAACCACCGCACGCGCTGGGAACAGCGCAGTCACAGCAGCGAAGAAAAGGATAATGCAGTGTCCCATCTCTCCTGCAGCAAAAATTTCGCACAAAGTAACAAAAAAGTCGGGTCGCAAACTCTCAGCTGACGTTTCCAGAGAGCTTGAGTCAAGAAGCGGGTAAAAAAGTGAGGTCAAGGTGAGGGAAAAGGCGAGATAGAGGAGGGTGAGAAAATATGCATTGATGAGAAGGGGGATGAGAGCGGATGAGAGGTATCATGAGACGGTGTATGACAAGGATGACGACAGCGTCAGGTGGAGAAAATCGAGAGTAGATACACGCTCTGAGGCGGGTGATCGGATCGATGAGTGTGCCAGCAGAGCAGTCCAAGCAGTTCAAAGCAAGTGAGGAGCGCACAAGGCGGGGGAGTAAAAACACAGTCCCAGACGCAACACCGAACCCCAAAATTTGACAAAACTCCGGAAGCACGTCGAGAGCAGTCTTTTTGCGGCGCAGGGTCCACCAGTCCGCCTCTATCAGGTACCCAGGTACCTGCCCGCATACGAAAAGGTCCGCATGTGCCAGTGTCCGGCCGTCACGACACAAGAAAAGAAAAAACGCCCTCCATCCCGTTCAAGTCGTTCAATCTGCATCGCGAGTCAAGAAAAAGAGTATTAGGCGCCCTAGGTGGCAGCGATTATGTCGGATAAAAACGAGTCACATCCCGGATTTGAGAGGTATTTACATGCCGACAGCGGACCCGAGGTTTGACGGATCGATGGTGCCATATGTGGCAGCCATGTTCAGGTCGAACTCCTGGTGTCCGTTGTCCATTGGCGTGCGGAAAGGTAGATCCATGGGTTGCTTCGCGTACATGTCGCCGAGGGACATGCCGTCTTCGGGCAGCATCGACTCCTGCATGTGGTAGATGTCGGCGGAGCGGCTGCGCCCGAGAGACGTCAGCGGTGGCGACTGGTTGGCAATCACTGGGTCGGCGTGCGACATGCTCATGTTCACGTGTTGCGGTGCCGACACCTCGGGCATGGGCGACATGTACTGGTACGGCGTTGCCATGTTCGACGCGGCAATATTTTCTTGCGTCGGACCAGCGGTGAAAAACGGCGTGCCGTAGTCGCTTGGCGAGGGGGCCGTCGTGGCGGACATGGGGTTGTATTGCCGGAAGTCGAGGTTGAACGCAGCCGATGTGTCGATGCTCAGCGGACCGGCATACTGTGGAATAGGCGCGATGATGTCCGGCTGCGGCGTGTACGGTGCGTGGTCCACGATGAACGGCGGCATCGGGTGTCGCAGCATCGAAAAGTCAATGGCGACCGGCACGGACCGACTGCGCTGGCGCTTGTGCCCGCGCGGCGGGTGCAGGCCCACGCCGACGTATGAGGGCTCCTGAAACATGCCCATGGGCTGGTGGTGATGGTTGGGCTGGGATGCCGGCCGGTGGTTGATTGGCGAGACCGGGGCTGAAACGGCGAGGGCTGGCTCATATATCTGATGTCTGTTTTGGAAAGAGTCCAGAGCAATGAGCTTGGCCAGCTGCCCACTCAACACCTTGGGGTGGCCGCCAAGATGGTGCACAAACACCTGTGACGCCTGCTGGTCCTCAGTGAAGTCGCTGCACTGGTAGAAACCACCCGAGCCGGATGAGTCCATGAAAAAGTTGGGCGGCCGCGTCAGCTCAACGATCAGACCGCCAGGTCGTTGCGAGGCGCCCTCGGCGTTGCTGAGCGGGTCGCCATTGTCGAGCGTGATGTTCTTGATGTACGAGAACGGGTACTCAATCTTGTAGCCCGCCGAGTCGTTGTTGATGTAGTATGTCACGCAGCACTTTTCTGGCGAGTAGAAGATGACGAGGTCCATGGCGCTCTGGCCAATGCGGCGCCACGAGCCAATGCTCAGCGAGCGGCACGCGAAGTGGTGGATCACTGGTCGGTCAGCGGTGAAAAGTCTTAGCATGGTAGAAAAACGCACCAACTTTGCTAGAACTCGACTCCGTGTTGAGCAGCATGCCATTGCCATACCCAAACGACCCGGAGCGACCGAGCACGTCCCGTCCCAGGGGCTTGCCCGACTCCATGGCCTGGAGAGCGAGGTAGCGGCGCATCGACTCGGGGATGTCGTTGCAGTCCTCGCCGCTCTCGATGCTCTTCTTCGCGATGTTCTTGATCTTCGCTCGCCTATTACCGTTAGCTGGAGTTGTTTTACTCTAGTGAATGTGGGCGCACCTGTTCTGGAACCAAATCTGAACAGAGCGCTCTGTCATGTTAATCTCCTGGGCGATCCGCTCGCGGACCAGGGCTGTGGGGGTAGGGTTCTTGTTGAACTCCTGCTCTAGAGTCACCAGCTGGTCTTGGGTGGCGCGTTGGCGCTTCTGGTTCTTCTGCTGCTGCGTGAGCGTGCTTTTGCGCGGCGGACGGCGCGACGCGGAACCGCCATTTGTGGCCGGCGGGGTGGCTGTAGCAGACGCCGCGGGAGACGGCGTCGAAATCATGTTTGCACCCTCCTGCATGCTGCGCCCTGATAACCTGTATCCTCCAGCGCAGGTGGTGACTGTACGACGGGCAAGCGACAAGCGACAAGTCGCAGTGAATTGACGGCGTCGGGGTCGAATGGGCGACTCTGATGACCAGTCTATCAGTGATCGTAACCGTGAGACAAGAAGTGAGGGCGTTGGATTAGTCGGTGTTGCGCGCAAGTATTGAGTTGTGGAACTTGTGTTAGGGAGTGTAAGGCGGCGCAGAGTCCGCAGGACAGTTCAAGTTGAACAGTAGTAGTAGCAAAAGCTGATTTGCCAACTAGCAGCAAAACGGCGTGTTCGATTTTGTCTTCGGTCGACGAAAAGCGATTCGTAGTTGCGAAGCGAAAATGGGAGTTTCTGGGTCTGACGATCCAAGGAATGGACGGAACTAAGCCAAAGGGAATAGCAATGAAGGGAAAACGGGCCCGAAAAGGAGTGACGGGGCACCGGATGAAGCCTCTGAAGTCGAGGAACTGAAGGGAACGTGGTAGGAAACCGCAAAAGGCCGTGGATGGCGACTTTTTTGGTGATTCCAGAAAACAAGCTAGGGTTGAAGGATTGTGGGAGGGGGAGAGAGAGGAGAGACGAAAAAGAACGTGTGAGAGAAAGCGAGGTGGAGAGGGAAATGAAGAGGCTTTGCTGACGACGGGAGAGACGAGACTGGGGGGTTTGGGTTTGGGGGGGGGAGGGGTGGGCCACAAGTGCCGGGGGGGTTGTGTGTGAGGGTTGTGTGTGGCAGTACTGGGGGGGTGTGGGATGTGCCCCAGTGGTGTGTGCAGTGGTGCAGCCAAAGGGGGGTCTTGGCGCCTAGACCGCCGCTAGGAGATGGCCCAAGCGAGTCTGACTGGGAGGGTGTTTGGTGAGGATGAGGATGAGGGTAAGGGTGGAGGCCTTGGGGTCAACGCTTGATTTTGGAGGAGTTTTGGAGGAGTGCGCAATGAGGAGTTGGTGCCGCTGCGTGCGTGGGAGAGTGCCTGGATTATGGGGGTTCCTGTGGTGTCTCTGTGTGTGGGGGAGAGAGAGAGGGAGAGGGATGATGGCGGTGGGTGGTGGGCGGCGGACGGTTGGCGGGATGGGCTTGCTCAGCGTGGGCTTGTCTGTGTCTCTGATGAAGAGCGTGTGTCGTCGTCTTGCTTGTGTCTCTACCGTCTGTATCTGTTGTCCGTGCAGTTCCCGCTGCCAGTATCAAAGAACATCTTCAGGAGCGACGTTGAAGCAGAGAGCTAACTAGAATAGTAAGGTGGATTGACACCATGAGAAGGTAACAGTTTGGAGTCGCATTGTTTCCATAAGTCTATCAATAAGTGACTTGAAGGATCAAAGGATGACAGCGACGATCAGCGAACTTTCAGGGAGCGTCTGTTGTGCTCACTCAAGTACAATGGCGAGAAGTCCCGGGTGCGCCATGCTCGGATAGCGCGATACAGGTTGCGAAGAGGCGGCGCAAGGCGACATCCCGACAAAGATCCTCATCGCCTCGACCTCCTCGACCTCGAACCGGGCCTGCAAGCGTCGACGTACCGTGTACTCCGTACGCTGCCTCGATTCACCCACCTTGTGCGTCCATCATGCCTTCGCCATGCCTCCACACTGCCTCTAGTCCACGAAGAGCAACTCTCGTCTCCCCCCCGCCAACCAACCGCCGCGCTGTACAACGTCCAGTCGCGTTGTCCGATGATGCGGGCGTCCTAGGCACGCGCTGGGGCAGCCTGGCCCGCTTCAGAGTGCAGACAAGAAAGATGTATGCATCCCGGTCTCCCTCCCTTCTTCCCATGTCCCATGATGCCGCCGCCGAACGCCGCCCTGCCGCGCTTGTGCCGTCTCCCAACGCCCGTTGTGGCCGTGCGGGCGCAGCCAGCGGGACCCGCTCACACCCGTTCCTCCGCTGCTTTTTGCGCCGTTGCCGTTGGGGAAGGCGGACGTCGGACTTGCGCGGGATTTTGGCAGCTGGTGCCGCTCCCGCCCTGATCGCGCACACTTAGCTCGGCTCGTTCGGCCCCTTCCGCCATCGCGATGATGCTATGCCGAGTTCCGTGCCCCATATCAATGCTTCCTATGCACCACGCAATGCACACTCCGTAACTCGGTGCGCTGTCTACAATCGCACAATGGTTCCATCCGCACAACACTGCTAGGCTCGTTCCTGGGACCTGACAGCACTCCCCTTGCAAGCACAGGACCGCAGGGTTTCCATCGAGGCACAGGCCGATCCCACCCCAGTCCTGCGACGCTCATTGGTCACCAAGCGTGCGTTGCAGGCCGCACGCATGGTGCCTTTCTGCCTCACGCCAGTCTTCATCTGGTCAAGTGTCCGTCCTCACAGACCAGCCAGCCGCAAAGTCTTGACTAAGTGGCCGTTGACGCAAGTGATAGGATCGCCTTCTCGTGGCCACGCTCTGGAGAAATGTCGAAAACGGTGCGATTCGCCTGGGAGGGCTGAAAGTGGTCTTCGAATCGTTCGCCAGAGAAATAGAAAAGAGCCTCGCCAGCCTGACAATCCACCACACCCACAGCCTGGTTGATGCCATCCACCTCTGGCTCTCGAGCGCTCCGTGCGGCATCGCCGACCCTCTTGTCTCCCCCTCCTCTGCTGATCTCCCAAGCCCACGCGCCTTGCTTGAAGCTCTCGTGAAACCAGGCAGCGACGCGTTGACCACAGGTCCAATCAGCGTGCTCCCCAAGTGATAATGTCCATGGCGGCCTCGGGAGCGGCCAGAGCAGCGGCCACCGCCACAGGTAAAGGCAAGGGGAGGCGGTTCCATCCCACTTCTCCCTGGATCACCTTGTAACAAGTAGGCGCTTCACCATTGGCTCTCAAGCTCACCTCAATGCCGCCGGGCCCAGCAGATCGGCTCACAAACTGGCAAGAAGGCGGACTGGCTTCCCGCGCCCGAAAGCCTGAGTACTCAGCACGGCTGCCCGCGGATGAAGTCAGAAAGCATCACGATTAACCTCTGTCATCGCGCTATTTCAAGCGCGCGAACGGATTGCACCGTCGTCTGTGAGCAGATCCGTGGCCCAGTCGTAACCGAGAGCCCTTACCTTCACGTTTATTGCGCGCAGCCAGCATCCGTTGTCTGTTTTAAACACCCTCGGCCCAACGAGCAAATCGTAGGATCGCTGAAGCCACGAGGCCTGCTCCTCCAGCCCTCAGAATGGAATTCGAGGTCTCCGAACTCATCACCGAGCCAGTTCCGTTTGCCTATAATTAATTGCCCGCACGGCCTCAATCGGGCTCTTTTGTGTATTTGTTTGGAACGGGAAGCTAGGGCAGCACAAAGTCGCGACGCTCGCACGGGATTTGGGCCGGGTAACGTGTTTGCGCGCCCAATATATCGTGGATCCCGCAGCCTCGAGGCGGTGACTGGCTCCGCACCGTTTCATGTCGCGGGGTAGTGTTGCGCATCGCATGAAGTGTACAGTATGACCGCATAAGAGCTCGAGACTATGGCGACCTCGCCATACATCCAGTGCCGCAGCGCGCAGTGCAGTGCCGCAGCGCCAATATGGCTATCGGCCACGGTTCCGCGGGTCGAGCCCTGGATGACCTGGCTGAAGTGAGTATCCTAACCATGAATCTCCATTTACGCAGATGAGCAGCCCGATGCTAGGCTCCATTGCGCATCTGGCCAGCCGGATGCACCGACGTTTTTGTGTTTGACGTGCAATACGTCGGTAGCCAGTAGCCGCTGGCCGTTAGCCTAAGGGACGACGTTTGAAGCTAGTGTGGCTCGATACGCGCGAAGGCGCCGTCATTCGGGGAAAATATGATTGGTTGCGCACCTGCGATGCTTGGCGGGGGCTTGCGACTTCACGTCGCGCTTTGATACGGTCGAGGGGATGATGTGCATGCGGTAGTTAGTCAAGCTCGTAGAGTCCACTGTGTCTGGACTACGGATTAAGGTACCATAAAGACCTGAAGCAGCCGCGATAGGTCGTCAAGATGGATACCCGCAACATGCAACCGCCCTTTCGACGCCACCCACGGTATTTGGCTGAGGTAGACGAGATGGCGGAAGAAGCCGGCGGATGAGCAAATCAGGGCCAACGTCAAGCGCTATGACCGTTTGATACTGCGATGCCTTTCGGTAGCTGCTACGAGTATGCTTTTGCTGAATCATTAGCCATTCTAATGGACTTTCCATCGACTTGAAGAACGAGCCGAGGGATGATAATAGGTAACTTTTCAACAACATGTGCTCCTTCCACGAAACGAGTCCGTGCAACACCGACCCTCCAGAGCGAGCCGTGGAAGGTGCGGTACTGTCTTGACGCCGATTGCGGACATTTTCAACGAGCGCAGACACCTTCAGTTACAGGGATGAAGCCGACAATCGATTGAGCATTCCCGGGATCCAAAATACAGATGCTACCATTTCAGCGCCAGACGCCGTGAATCTAAACTTCCGACCGGGTATACCATTACTCCGAGCGACCTTCGCTGAAACGCATGCGCACCTTTAAATCATCACCCAGATCTCGCAGATCGCGGCCCTTCTCCGGCGTGCTCGGCGTGGAGCCGTCCGTGATAACCTCCTTTTTGGCATTGGTCACCGTCTGCCCCTTGGTCTGCGCAAACTGTGCCGAGCGCGAGTGTGACGGGTTATCGCTGTAGAACTCGTCGATGATCGGGTGAATCATGACCGTCTGGCCGTGGATCGTCAAAATAGAGTTTGTCGGTACCGTGACCCAGTTGTCTGTTGGTCAGCAACGTGACAGCGATAGAGTAGTGGAGTGCAGCATACCTCGTTCGAATGTCAGGGGCTCGCTGGCCACGAGTACAATGTCCGCCCCCTTATCCCGCCGCTCCATCTTGTAGTTCGCCTTGCCATCCTCACTCCGCGTCCCGTACTCCTTCCAGTTGGTGCCACTGGAGAAAAAAAGACTCGCGGCCTCGTCCGTCTTGCTGCTCACATAGCGCGTGCAGACGACATTATGACCGTCCGTAACAGCAAAGTTGAGCAAGCTGCGTGTATCCTCAGTACGCAGCTCGTCCGGAATGTCAGCGATGAGGGCATTAATCCGGCGGATCGTCTCGAGCATCGCCCGCCGCAGGATGCTATGTCCGAAGCCGTCTTTGCCGACCTGGCTCGGGTGGATCCCCATGCGGTCCATACTGTCGAGGAACAGCGCAAACGCCCACTCGCTATCGGTGCCGCCCTGGACGAAGATGAACCACTCGTCCCGCAGGCTCGACGCTAGACGGCGCTTCACATGGCGCCACCCGCCGATGCCACCATTATGCATCCACATCAGACTGCCGCATCGGAAGGGGTGGCAGTTCTGGTCCGACAAGTTTCCCTCAGTCGTGGCGCGTACGTGCGCAAATATCAGCGATGATGTCGTCTTTGACGCTAGCCGCTCGAGGTTCAGGCAGTTCCACGCCGGGATCGTGCTCGTGAAAATACAAGGCTCCGGGCCTAGTGCCGGTGACGTGTAATATCCAACTCCGAAGCCATCACCATTGTGTGGACGTCTCCGGTCAAGGCGGAGACGTGAGTCGTAGGATTGTGTGAGGATGGAGTGCGCGGGAGAGAGGATGAGCTCTGAGAGGAGAATCTCGTCACGCCCTTTGTAGACCTAAGTTGTTAGCCACGCCGGCGCACACAGCGGGATACTTGCAAGAAAGCGGCACATGGCTTATGAGCGGAAGGGTAGCGAGGAGGGCAGAAGAGGGTCAGGCGAGGGGTAAAGAAAGATATCTATGACTCGAATCAGTACCACGTAAGGCTGGCGAGGCAAATAAAGGGCGATTGCGTGATTTGGAGCGGCACGGCGCAAAGGGTGGCACTGACCAAGTGTGGGGTTTCCGCCTCAAGAATGTCATCTCGACAGAATGATACAAAGAACGAAGAATACAAACTGTGTCCCCGGCTATCGGATGCAGCGTGGGGTTGACGCCTTGCTTCTGTGTAGTTGGGCGATTGGCGTGGTGTCTATGCAGTTGAATGAACTCTGTGAGCGGTGCAGACTGCGGACTGCCTTAACAATGGACGTTGAACGGTGAAAAAAACAATTTCCTCACCAAAGGAGTTCAATGATAGCCGATCGGTCGAGATCTTCCTATCTTAATTCAAGCCTCGTCCGGTCACCGCCTCAAACTACCGCCAACCTACTGACGCACGTCACACGTGACAGCCACGGTCAAGGATTTTGTGACCCACCATCGCCGCCAACCTTACTCCGTGCCGACGACATCATCACCGACCCCAACCTCACCTCAACACCCACATCCATGTTGCCATGAGCGGACGTGTGCTCTTTGCACGCTTGGTGCCGCTTGCACGCCGTCCACTCCTCCACAATGTCCGTCCCTATCCCCGCCGCAACCTGCCTGCCGGCATAAACTCGCTGCACCATGTCCCCGCCGTCCGCCCCATCTCCTTCGTCCGCGTGCTGCCTAAGCTCTTCACCAAACTCGCGACCCTTGGTGCAGCTGCCGGCGGTGCTACAGTAGCTGGATTGGTATACATTCAGAACCAGGCGAGTGCTGCAGGAACGTACGTCTCCGGAATCTTCAGCCAGGCCAAAGATGGAGCTTGGACCCTCGGTGGGGGCGCTTACGAGGGCGCAACCGATACACTTGATCGGATGAAGCGGGGCTGGGAGACTACAAGGGAGAAGGTCGAGGTGCCCGAATGGCTGTCCGGCATCCTCGCCGGCAAGGAGGGCGGCGACGGAAACAGCGGGAACGGACAAGGCAAAGGACCGGAGCCGAAGCATAGTGCATCTGGCGTTGCTGCTGGCGGTGCAGCTGCTGCAGCGTTTGGATTTGGCTCCAGCGATGATAACAAGGACGAAGAGAAGGCCGCCCGGGACGACCAGATGATGCTGCTCACGAAGAAGATGATCCACATCCGGACCCTGTTGCAGTCGGTTGGTAAGTCGGACTCGCTCACACTCCCGTCTATCGTTGTCATTGGGTCCCAGTCGTCAGGGAAGAGTTCCGTGCTCGAGGCTATCGTCGGACACGAGTTCCTCCCAAAGGGCAACAACATGGTCACCCGCCGTCCCATTGAGCTGACACTCGTCAACACCCCCGACGCAAAGGCCGAGTACGGGGAGTTCCCGGCGCTCGGCCTCGGCAAGATATCCGACTTTTCTTCGATCCAAAAGACGCTCACCGACCTCAATCTTGCCGTTCCCGCTGAGGAGTGCGTCTCAGACGATCCCATCCAGCTGCGTATCTACTCACCTAACGTTCCCGACCTCTCCCTGATCGACCTTCCCGGCTACATCCAGGTGACGAGCCTCGATCAGCCACCGGAGCTCAAAGAGAAGATTGCTGAGCTGTGCGACAAGTACATCCAGCCGCCGAATGTGATCCTCGCCATCTCCGCCGCGGACGTTGACCTGGCCAACTCGACTGCGCTCCGGGCCAGCAGAGCTGTGGACCCCCGCGGTGAGCGGACTATTGGAGTCATCACCAAGATGGATCTCGTTGATCCTGACCGTGGCTACAGTATGCTGCACGACTCCAAGTATTCTCTGCGATTGGGATACGTTGGCGTCGTTGCACGCGTTCCGCCGTCAACCACGACCACCAAACTGTTCAACCGCGGCAACTCCAACATCTCTCAGGCCGTCATGAGGAACGAGGCCGCCTTTTTCACCGCGCACCCGCAAGAATTTGGGCCGGAAGCGCACGTGGAAGTCGGCATGGGCAGTCTCCGGAAAAAGCTTATGCACGTCCTGGAGCAGACCATGGCGAGCAGCCTCAAGTCTACCACGGAGGTTATCCACCAAGAGCTCGCGGAGGCTACATACGAGTTTAAGGTGCAGTACAACGACCGCCCGCTCAGTGCTGAGACATACCTCGCCGAGAGCCTTGACGCTTTCAAGCACTCTTTCCGCGGCTTTGCCGAGACCTTCGGCCGCAGCCAGGTTCGCGAGCTCATCAAGCAAGAACTCGACCAGCAGGTCCTGAACCTACTTGCCCAGCGGTACTGGAACAAGCCGATTGAGGACCTCTTTCCGACGGCGCTGGATACGGATTCGCTTACCGACCTGCCCAAGGCAGATCCCGAGCACCCCCTCTGGCACCTCAAGCTCGACGCCTCGAGCGCTGCTCTGACGAAGCTGGGCATCGGGCGTCTCGCGACCTCGGTGGTTGCAAACGCCCTGCAGACGCACATAGATCACCTCATCCAAGGTTCTACCTTTGCGAACCACCCCTTCGGCCGCAAGGCCATCGCCGATGCTTCAACAACCATCCTGCGCGACTTGTCTTACGACATTAGCGACGAGCTGGAAATCTGCATCAAGCCGTACAAGTACCGCATTGAGCTGGATGACAACGAGTGGGCGAAGGGCCGTGATAACATTACCAGCGTGCTCAAGGAGGAGCTCCGGGTGTGCGAAGCAGCTGTCAAGCACGTCGAGACCGAGGTCGGCGGCCGCAAGAAGCTGCGTGACGTCATGGGTTTCATCGATCGCGTGCGCAATGGGCAAGTTGTTCTTGAGGGCGATGGCGTTGGCGGTGCTGGGGGCTTCAGTGCTGCTCTTCTGCGAAAAGGTACGTCGATATATCGCACATCATGTCTCATTGCTAACAACTAAGGCCGCGAAGCCGTCTTTCTGCGCGACCGTTCCGGCATTCTGAAGATGCGCATGATGGCCGTGCGATCGAAGCAATGCGCGAACAAGGCCAACAAATACTTCTGCCCGGAAGTATTCCTCGACGCGGTAGCAGATAAGCTGACGACCACGGCCGACCTATTCCTGGATGCCGAGTTGCTCTCCAAGTTTTACTACAGCGTAAGTCATTCCCATTTTCGCTTCCAGGTGAAGCTGACATTGTAGTTTCCCCGTGAACTGGATGCGCGCCTGGGTCACGGGCTGTCCAAGGCCGAGATCGAGCGCTTCGCCCGCGAGGACCCGAAGATCCGGCGGCATCTGGATGTTGTAAAGCGCAAGGAGCTTTTGGAATACGTGCTCAAAGAGATAGACTCATTGCGGCAACTGGAGGCGCGGGAGAAGCGCTCCGCGCGGGGTTCGCGCCCTGACCGTGAGAAGAGGAGAGGTTGGGGGTTGTTTTAGACGAACGGTTTGGGGCTTATTCTTCTGGCGTTTCTGCGCTTTGCTGCTAACGAAGATACCACGCGTATGCTGTTGGGATGCTGAGTAGGCTGCATTGCTCTCATTGTACTCTAACGATCATGACCTAGAGTCCCATGGACTGGCTGCAACGTTGACGAATTTATATTTATACAACCCGACGTTCACCACCCATGTTTCCCAACGCCATATTTGCGGTGGAGTGTACCAGCGACGGCGCTTCGGGACTCCCCCCCCCCCCCATCCATCACCACTCCCACATACCGCCATATACAACTCCAATCCTCATCCTCATATTGTCGCAGAAGGTACGAGAGTGTAATTAAATTCATGGAATGTTTGTCTAGCACATACGGCCATAGGTCGCAGACATATACCTGTGTCCGCGGGAAAATAGCCGCCAAATCCGGCGGTTTGTAACGGCGTTTCTGGCGTCAGATTTCCCCAATGCAGGCTTCCAAGAAATCGGGCGCTTAGAGTGTTCAGTATCCCTGTTGATGGCTAACAAATTCCAGCGGACGAATTATATGAATTAGAAAATCTAAAAAGCGGCTTACCTCGCATCGAGAATCAGCCCTCCGCCACTTTTTCTAGCTTCCGCCTCGTGCCCCTCTTGGGTCTCTCCATCGCCGCCGCCTCAATGCGTCCTCCCGCATGCCGTTTTTTCGTCTCGCCCACCCCTTCGTCTCGCCCGCCCCTTCGTCTTGCCCACTTCTTCATGTCGTTTTACCCCTTGCCTCGCCTACCTTTTCGCCTGATCTCGCCCTAGCAGCCACGCTGCCCGAGCACAGACTGCCTATTTGGCTCGCGTGGGGCATTGAGGCGGGCCTGTCGGGCGCGCTGATGGACGAGGACGGGGCGTACGAGGGCCCGTTGCTGGGCCTTTAAGTTGGTTGGCGACCATATATGCCGCACGGGTAGCATACGTATGTGGCGCCAAATATTGGGAGCGCGAATTTCGTACGGCGTGCGCGGGAGGAGCCGTTTCGGGGGGGGGGGGCAGCGTGCTGGTCAGTAGGGAGGTGGCGTTGGTGATTAGGCTGGCTTACGAGGGGGAGCCAGTACTATGGACGAAGCCGCGGTGGGTCAGGGTTAGGACGTGGGTGAGTATAGGTTCTGCGGGCGCCTAGACGAGAAGTGGGAGTAGGGAGGTGCGAGGGTCACGAACTGGCGGAGGTTTCGGCGGTGCTGTGGGGGGGTCGGGAACTGCGGGTAGTTTTGCTTGCGACTACCGGATGAGTTGCTGCAGCTGCAGCTGGTAGTAAACTGGTAGTAGTAGAGGTTATCCGTTGGGCCGCAGGAGGGGCTGTGCGGGAGAGGTTGCTAGAAGGGTGGCTGCGTGTAGGTGCGGGGGCGGTAGGGTAGTTACCGGTGAAAGTTTGCACACCGGGAGCGATACGCTGATATGTAAGGCTTTGCGCGGCGTGACTTGCTGCGGGTAGGCCTAGGTGATTTCCGATAGCCCATCCGACGAGGGGAGAGCTGGGCGCGGTATATTCGTAAACGAAGAGGTGGTAGAATAGGATACTTGCGAGGCCGGGAATGCGATGGATACGGGTCACGCGGGGCCGCTTGATGGACGGGAGGAGCCGCTTGATGGACGGGAGGAGCCGCTTGATGGATGGGAGGAGCCGCTTGATGGACGGGAGGAGCCGCTAGGCTAGTTCGAGGGGAAGCTAGGCGCCGTCTATTACTTCAACCTTTTGCCAGTGTTGGTCTGTTGACGACAAGTTGTGGAGTTGTGAATGGATAATCGTTTCTCCTCGGTGGGGATGAGGCCTTTCCTTCGCAGTTGGAATGGCCGCACTCTCCCGCGGGCTCAATTGTTCCATGGTACTGTATGTTTCTCGAGTCCCGCGCTGATGACACGATACAACATGACTGTTACGATGTCGTCCGCTCAACTCCAATCGAGCCTTTAATCCAGCACCAGGACGCTTGCTAACACCCATCTCATACATTACCCGGCCACCTCTTCCACAGAATCAACTACGTATCTTGTTAAAATGAAGTGTGAGCATGACTGAGTTGCTTAATTAACTAGCAGTAGGAAGTGAGCTGACTATATACCTCGCCAGGAGACGATCCCTGTCTCCTGGCTCCGCTCCAGCCACCTCAGATTACCGCCACAAATTCAACATATCTCCTCCATCAGAACAGTCTGTATGCTCCGTCTGTCCCTCACTACGCTGCCAAACTCCCACCCAAAACCATGGCCGCTACTCCGGCATCCTCCTGAGCCTGTTTATGCTCGAGCCCTGATCAGTCTCGATATCCCGTACAGCAGCTACGACGCGGGCATAGACGACGCAAGCAGCGTGGGCGGTGCAACATGGATGAACAACCGGGTATGTCCTCCAGCGAAGTCTTCGTCTATGAACTGATCAGTTGGTAGGAGAATTTGATGCCCCGTGGCATGTGGCTGTGTCTCCTCCAATCTCGTCCTCCCCCTCCGCGCTCGACAGTTCACAGCCTCATTCTTGGCATTCTGCCCTGCAGTTGAGTTCAGACGGAAGCCCCAAAGTCTCGCCTTTAACCTCGAGTTCCGGTCCTGCATTTTCAGAAGTCCTCAATTTTTGACTAGAATCATTATTTCCAAGATGCCACCTGCAAAGCGGATCCGGACACAGGGCCACTTCCGTGCCTCTTCCAGCCTTTCGCGACCCTCCTCACCTATTGCCGGCAACACTCCCGCGCCTGCCCCCGCGAGCAGTGTCAGCCAGACCTCATCTTTACCACTTGCCCTTCAGAGAGCCATCAATAGAGAGCCAGTCCACCGACTTCGTCAGGAAGACTATACAATAGGATGGATTTGCGCTCTTGAAATTGAACTTGCAGCAACCCAGGAGATGCTCGACGAAGAGCACCAACCTCTCCCCCAGGACGCATCCGATCCCAATAGCTACACGCTCGGCCGCGTTGGCGAACACAATACGGTCATCATGGTCTTGGGGCTGACGGGCACAAACTCGGCGGCCTCGGCGGTTGCTCAAATGAAGTCAACTTTCACTTCGGTTCAATTCGGCGTCTTGGTCGGCATCGGAGGCGGTGTGCCGAGCGCAAAAGCCGACATCCGGCTTGGGGACGTTGTTGTTTGCCAGCCGTCCAAGGATTGTGGTGGAGTGATTCAGTACGACTTGGGCAAGACCAGGCCTGACGGGGTTGAACGGACCGGATTTCTGAACGCGCCCCCAAAGGCCTTGCTGAGCGCGTTGAAGAGTCTGAAGGCAAGCCATCTGAAAGGGAGAGTTGGTTTCCTAAATCACCTTGCAAAGCTCAGCAGCCAGTCTCTTTTCGCTCGCGACAAGGCCGGGCCAGATGTCCTATACGACCCTGCGTACAACCATTAGGAGGAAGAGGAAAACTGTAACAATTGTAAGAAAGAATATAGTGTGCGGCGCCAGACGCGTGGTGAACATGTCTTGGTTCACTATGGTACGATCGCTTCGGGGAATCAAGCCATGCGCGATGCCAAGGAACGAGACAAAGTCAGTACGAAACTCGGAGGCGTCCTGTGCTTCGAAATGGAAGCCGCCGGGGTGATGAACGATTTTCCATGTCTGCCTGTGCGGGGAATCTGCGACTACTCGGACTCTCACAAGAACAAGAGCTGGCAGCCATTCGCGGCGGGGACGGCGGCAGCGTACGCTAAAGAGCCTTTGTTGTTGCTTTCGCCGGCCAAAGTCGAGATACCAGAAGATCCACCCGTGCCGGCAATGCTCCTAAACTTGCCCAGGGCTGCAGACACACCATCCAACCCATACGAGCGGAAAAAAGCGCCCTGCCTGATTCGTACCCGGGTCGAACTTCTCAACGAGATCTACGCCTGGGCTTACGGGGAGAACTCGCTAAATATTTTTTGGTTGAGTGGTTTAGCTGGCACCGGCAAGTCCACCGTGGCTCAAACTGTGGCCGCCGAATGTTTTCAGAAGGGAAGGCTTGGAGCCAGCTTCTTCTTCTCGCGAAGTGGCGCAGATGTCCGGCATGCCGGCAAGTTCGTGACAAACATCGCAGCGCAACTTACAGACAATGTGTCGGGGGCAAAGCGGTCTCTCTACAAGGCTCTGAAGGAGCGAGACACCATCACTGAAGAGTCTATCCGCAGTCAGTGGCATCATCTCATCCTCGGTCCCATGTCGAAGCTCGAAGGCGACACCTCTGCTCCATACATCCTAGTAATCGATGCCCTGGACGAATGCGAGGGCGAGGACGACATAGGGGAAATTCTGGATCTCTTTCGGTTGCTGAAGAAAACCCGGCTCCGGCTGTTTTTAACGAGTAGACCTGAAGTACCAATCCGGTCTCAGTTATCCGAAATGCCAACAAGCGAGCACCTGGACTTGGTGCTCCACAGCATTGAGAAGTCGACTGTTGACAATGATATCCGCTTCTTTCTACGACACGAGCTCGAACGGCTAGCCCGGGGACGCTCTTTTGACAAAGATTGGCCAGGCGAGCAAGCCATCGACTCTCTTGTCCGGAACGCCAGTGGTCTGTTCATCTGGGCTGAAACCGCATGCCGCTTTGTTAAACAAGGAAGAACATTGGCTCCCAAGAAACTAAGCTTGATCCTCAGTCAAAGCCACAGCACTGTGAAAGGGCCAGAGAAGCATCTCGACGAAATCTACGCGACTGTTCTTCGCCAATCCCTTACCAACTATGAAGGCGATGATGCAGAGGAGGTGCGATCCACATTGAAGGAAGTGCTTGGAGGCATCGTGATCCTGTTCAATTCACTTTCCATCCCGTCCTTGAGGAGGCTACTCGGCCAGAATGTGGGACAGGCACTGGATGATCTTCAAGCCATTTTGGACATTCCAAAGGAACCAGGTGACGTACTCCGTTTACATCACCCTTCGTTTCGTGACTTCCTTCTCAATCCACGGAGAAGCGTGAAAACAGGTATCCTATTCTCGGTTCGACGCCACTCCTGTTTCATATTTTCTATATAATACGAGTTGCTCATATGGTACTGTCAGATTGAGCAATGACGGTATACACCCAGTTACTACAGGATGAAGAACTAGAATCTATTAAAAGGTGATGCGGGATCAACGGAAACATCACTGCATTACGAGTTAGACCGAAGGTCTGTCCATGAACAAGTTGCTTGATTGCCAAAGAAGTGGGGACCCCGAGTCTACTTATACTCGAGCCTTTTGGCTGAAACTGGGTGAGGCTAAATACAGCCACCGCATTCCAGCAGCGGCTGTCGGCTCGGGCGGGATTGGCTGTTTGACCGGAAGGCTACCGGCGAGACGGCCGTTGATATGAGAGTTATGCGCGTGGTTAAGGATTTGGTGGGCGAGCTGGCGCACGGGGGGTGCGTGGACGAGTTTATGCACGACCAGCTGGTGGTGTTTCAAACCGTTGCGCGCGGACGGAGCGAGGCCTCGGCGGAGGTTAAGAGTCTACACAGACGGCGAAGTGGGTTGGGTGGGAGGAGGCGGGAGTGGATTTTGAGGACAATGCATGCGAGGGCGCCGGGTTGGGTTAGTGAGCGGGGAGGTCAAGAAAGGCGTCATGGAGGAGCTAGAGGAGGAGCTGCGAAGGGCGGGTATGTGAGGATCAGGTATGGGGCAGAAGGATAGTCGAGAGATATGAGTGCCTAAGGCAAACGGACAGTGAGCCTTGGCAAACGTAGTTAGATGTAGGAGAGAGGGAGCTTAGCTTCCTCTCTCGCGGATCCAACCAGACAACTTTGACTTGCCCACCTTTACCAAACCTGTGACTCTCAACAACAGCGCAATAATTTCATAACCCGCGGAGCTTCGACACTCGAACGCCCGAGGGAATAACCATACGAATCCTTGTTGAGAGTCACAGGTTTGGTAAAGGTGGGCAAGTCAAAGTTGTCTGGTTGGATCCGCGAGAGAGGAAGCTAAGCTCCCTCTCTCCTACATCTAACTACGTTTGCCAAGGCTCACTGTCCGTTTGCCTTAGGCACTCATATCTCTCGATAAAAACCGCGAAAGGGGTTAACCTAATCGGGATTCACAGACCATAGTCTCTGAGAACACCAGTCCCCGTCTGCTCACTGAAGTTAAACAGCGAACCGGTTGATTAGTAGTTGCGTGGCTGACCAGCAGCGAATCCCAACTGCTGTATGTTTTTGCGTTTTTTTTGCTTCTATCTCTGGTGGATCCGAGATAGCTCGCGTTGTACCGTCTGTTGCAAGTAGCAGGTCGTCCGTCTTATATTGAACCTCACCTGGCAATGGAGTGCAAAAGGTATGCGCATCCGCAGACATTATTCGCAAGAAGGCTAGACCAGGATGCTGCAGGCAGGCCGATCCCTGCCCGTCGGCGCCGCCGGCATTTCAATTTTCACCACCCACGACGCGGCTCATCTCGTACATGAATTACGCAGCAGAATCTAGAACTAGCCTTTCAGTCATGAGCCTCCTCCTCCTTCAACCCCCCGCTCATCCCCGCTCACCCCGCCGGACCCGCTTCCGTCGCTCGTGACTCGCGGCGGGGCCCGCCTCGGTACAGTACTTAGGCGGGGCCCGGGCGATCGTGATGGCGGGCGGCGGGGGGAGGGGTATGTGTGACGTCGGCGATATAAAGTGGCAACGACACGACGAAATTTTATCCGACCTCGACACTTCTGCACTTTACTTGCGCTGTACGGTCTAAAGCATTAGGAGGACAGAATGGGCGATAATAGAACTGTGTTTGCTTCGGCGCGGAGCATCCTGGTTATCAACCCGAATTCGAATACGCAGATGACGCTTGCGCTGAGGCCTGTTGTTGATGCGTTGGGGTTTGAGGGGGTGAGTGGTGGCCTGTGGGAGGGATGTGGTATACGGTCTTGCTGACTTTGTAGACGCGTTACACTTTCTTCACTGCGCCGGATGGGCCGAGTAGTATCAACAATGAGGACGACGCGGAGGAATCGACGAGGCATGCGCTGCCTGCGCTCGAGCCCCTCCTGTCCAAGCACGACGGCTTCCTCGTCGCTTGTTTCTCCGCCCATCCCCTCGTTCCGGCACTCAAAAAGCACGCCGAAGCCGGAGGGGCGGGGAAGCCGGTCACGGGAATTATGGAGGCGAGCACGGCGGCGGCGTTGCAGCTGACGGGCGTGGGGAAGAGGTGGGGCGTGGTGACGACGGGGAAGGTGTGGGAGGAGGTGTTGACGGAGGGGATTGGGCGGTTTGTGGGGGCGCGGCCGGGGAACTTTGTGGGCGTAGAGAGTACGGGGCTTAGTGCGGGGGAGTTGCATGATAGGAGTCCCGAGGAGGTGAGGAGGCGGATGGGGGAGGCGACGGCGCGGTTGTTGGATAGAGGGGGGGTGGAGGTTGTGGTGCTGGGGTGTGCGGGGATGGCGGGGCTGGGGGAGATTGTGAGGGAGGTTGCGGGGGGGAGGGGGGAGAGGGTTAGGGTTGTGGATGGGGTGCAGGCGGGGGTGGGGTGGGTTGAGGGGGCTGTGAGGGCGGGGTGGTAGGAGAGGGGTATGGGTGGAAAGGCTTTGTGTTTCTCATGTGGGCTTGCCGGGACTGATTTTGTACGGAGATCACGGGTAGGAGTTGAAAAGGAATAGTGATTGAGCATTAAATCTGTCCAACCCAACCTGCTTATCAACCAAGGCCTTGCTCTAGAATCCTTTACATCCCTCACCCTCCGTATTCAGCGTTGAATCCCCGAATACAACCCTCCAACACCTCCTATTCCCAAGTAGTCATCAACCCGACTTCTTGCACCAACAACCGCCCCTGCCCCACACTCCCCAGAATCTCAACCTCCATCCCCTTATCCCCCGACCCAGCGATAATATCCACATCCACCGCCGTCCGAAACGCACCCTCCCCCACACCGCTCAAATCCAACCGATGTATCTAATCCCCACATATTAGCCGCGTCCAAATACCCGATGAAACTCAAAAACGCACCGTCCGCCGCCCCGCGACATTAATCCTCAGCCCGGTGCTTATCTTCTGGCCCTCCTGGTGCCCGCTCACGGCTAGTTGCTTGATGTGCAAGGTGCGCCCGGGGGCGATGGCGAGGCCGAGCACGTAAGTGCAGGAGTGCCGGGTGCCGGGCGTGAATTCGGCCCAGGGGGCGAGGGTTAGGCTGGTGGGGCGTTGGAGGAGGGGGGTGGGGGATGGGGACTTGCAGCCGGCGCCGGCCATTGTGAGGAGGGTTATGTTGGCTTGTTGGAGGCTGGTTGAGGGGGAGGGGAGGGGGGAGCAGAAGGCGAGAGGGAGGAGGAGGGCGAGGAAGGCGGTGTACATCTTGCTAGAGGGGATTGTGTTGTTGTTGGAGGTGATGTGAGGTCTTGCTGGAGGTGATGAACGGCGAGGCTGTGGATGAGGCAAGGCTGTTGATGAGGGAATATTGGGTGAGGGAAGGCTGAAAGGGTATATACGCCCACACTGAGAGGTCGCGATATCCGCTTCCTCAGGGTGCAAAACTCCACACTAGCCATGTGCGTGAATAGAACCATCTCAAACTGGACCCATCCTACGAGGACAGAAACGCCCAAGCTCCGATCCCGTTAGCGTACCCTCTCAACAACGCCGGGGCCGCAACCAAAACCAAACCCACGATGCTCTTCAGCCTTGTCCGCGGAAGCACACACCAGGACCGGGCGAAAACTACCCCAAATAGGTCCCAATCTCCCTTAATTGCACCTAAATAAAGACCCCTAATTACCTCAGAGCATCTGCCATTTTAGCGCAGGATTGGACACCCAGGGTTAAATGTGCGGTGGGGTGTTAATTGCTTCGCGCCGAGACCGGGGGCAAGGAGGGCACGGTTACATGTCCGGGGAAGGGGGTGGATTGAGTGCGATCTGAATTCTGGGGAACAGATGTGCGATGCTCAATCCTTCGGAGTATCTTGAAATAGGTATGTACAAAATATAGATGTCTGCGCCGAAGCATATGAAACCGAGGCTGGATCTACTGTGTTCTTTACAATCTATCCCAACTGCGCCGTAGAAATGCAAACAGAGACAAGGAGACGCCGCGATCGGCGGGATTAAAGAGACGGAAGGAAATCATTAAGAGAGTGTATACGAGACAGATGCAGAGGTACTCTTCACCAGGGGAATCTACTCCTCCTTCTTCGCCTTCTTCGTCCGCAGCTTCATCATCCCGAACACCAGCATATACGAGCTGATACAAAACAGCGCCGTGATACCCGTCTATCATCGTCAGTACCGTTCCAACGGACAAGGGAAAACAAACTCACATCTCTCCAGGCGTAGTACTTCTCCTTCAAGTTCGCCTGCATCGCGAACTCCTTCCCCACACTGTACTGACAATACTCGCACGCCCCCGTCGCCGCCGCATCAACCACATACCCGCCCGCCATACCCACAAAATCATGCATATACTCGCCGCACGTCGCATTGCCCGGCAGTGGAATGCGCGTCAGTTCCCTGGCCGCGCACTTGACGGGCGTATCCCACAGGAGCTGCGTCAGCAGCCCGCCGACCAGGTACGTGAACGGGTCGAGGTAGTACATCCAGTAGCGCCAGAAGACGTTGATTTGCGCGTACGGCACGATCACGCCGCAGAAGTTGATCAGGCCGGCGCCGAGGATGAGGGGGTTGGCGAGCGAGGCGAAGTACTCGTTTGGCGCGTAGGTGGCGATGGATTGCCCGATGGAGGTGTATAGGAACTCGTAGAGAACCATTTGGAAGTAGACTTGGCCTGAGATCGAGGCGGTCACGGGCATCCCGGTCGTGAAATACCAGCAACAGAAGTAGAGCGTTCCGCAGAGTATAAGCCAGGGCGTTTCGGCAGCGCATTGGCCCGCGACGAAGGCGGACCAGTGGTACGTCTTGGATTTCTTCTCGCGCGTCTCGAAGATGTCGCGGTTGTGCAGGTAGAACGGCTGCATCTGGTTGATGACGCCGGGCGCCACGAAGATGAAGTTGAACACCGCCATAAGCCGCAACTGCATATCGTACGTCGTATTCCCGAGGTTCCAGAACGTGAAGCCCGCGAAAAGCGCCGCAACAATGTGGAAGTTCACCTTGCTCATCACGTAATCCGGATTCCGCCACAGCCCAACGGACTGCCGCCAGATGACAATCTTCGCCTGGAACAGCTTCGGCGTCGCAAAGCTCCCCCCCATCTCTGGATCCTCCACCGGCGGCGTCGCCGTCGCATTCAACTCGTCTATCTCGCGCAGCATCGCGACCCGCTCCGCCGACTCCTCCCATGCCTGCACCCAGTCAACTCCATCACCCTGCCGGCCCTGCACCACATCAATGATGTGCTCCGCGGGATTAACATCCGCAGGACACGGCGCGCCATGGTCGGCAAAGTACCGCAGCAGCTCTGCCGAGCCCTCGCCCGTCTCGCCAAAGTACGTCGTGCGCCCGCCCTTGGCTAGCAACAGCAACGAATCGAAGGCGTTAAACAGCGTCGCACTCGGCTGATGGATCGTGCACACAACCGCCTGCCCCGCCTCCGCGAGCTTCCGCATAAACCGCATGATGTTGTACGCGCTCTGCCCGTCCAGCCCGCTCGTCGGCTCGTCGAGGAACAGCAGCGTCGGGCGCGCGACTAGTTCGACGGCGAGCGTGAGCCGTTTGCGCTGCTCGACTGACAACCCCGCACCAGGTACACCGACAAGCGCATCTTCGAACTCGCGCATCTCGAGCAGGTCGATGATGTGGTCGACATACTGCACCTTCTCCTTGTCCGGGATCGAGTACTTCTGGCGCAGGCGCGCGGAGAACAGCAGCGCCTCCCGCACGGTCGCCGTCGGCTCATGCACGTCGTTTTGCTCGCAGTAGCCGGTGGTGCGCTGGAAGCTGATGGAGCGCGGAGCGCCATCCACCATGATGCTCCCGTGGATCGTGCCTGCGTCCTTGCGCTGCGCGAGAACGTCCATGAGCGTAGTCTTGCCGGCGCCGGACGTGCCCATCAGCGCGAGGAGCTGGCCTGGCTTCGCGAAGCCGGAGATCTTGTTCAGGAGCTGCTTCTGCGCGCCGTGGAAGGGGACGTGGTAGTCGACGTCGCGCCAGGTGAAGACGCTGTGCGTCATGTTAGCGGCCAATTCCTCGCGGGTCGGGCCCTTGGACAGCTCGTGCGTGGGGGCGGCGGTGTTCGCGCCCTGCTTGTAGAGCAGCCGGCTGCCGCTGTCCACGTCTTTCTTCTTCTCGTAGCCGAGCGCGGTGAGCGCGGTGAAGACGACCCACGCGCCCATCAGCACGCCGAAGCTGCGCCAGATGTGGCCCGCGGAGTAGTTGAACTGGGCGAAGATGTAGGCGTCGCCGTGGATGACGTTGCCTTGCGAGGACACGGTGGTGCACTGGCGGTATGCGTTGTCCGTGTAGCCGGGCCCGTACGGCACGTACTGCGGAGCGACGCACTCGAGGTCGAGGCCTCGGTATTCCGTGGCGATGAAGGCTTCGAGCGCGTAGGACGTCGGGTTGAGCCAGAAGAGCCAGCGGAACCAGACGGGCATCGAGAAGAACGGCAGCAGGTAGCCGGCATACACCATGAAGACCATGATGCTCAAACCAGAAACCAGAGCGGCGCCGCCAAACTTGGAATTCCACGCGCCGATCATGCGGAAGTACGAGTTCATGCAAAGGGAGTAGGCGAGGAGGACAACCCATTGCGTGAAGAACTTGCCCGCGTCGAACACGAAGTGGCACATGAAGTAATGGATAATCTCAAACACGGAAATCGACATGACCAACATCGGCAGATCGGTAATAACCTGCGAGATGACGAACGCGGTGGGCCGGTAGAGCGCGAACATCTTGTGCCGGGCGAGGATCGGGCGCCCGAGGAACGTCGCCGTTGTCTCAGCAAGGGCGTTCATGGCGAAGAAGATAAGAGGGAAGAAGAGGGCACCGGGCCGCAGGAAGGTCGCAGTACTGTTCGTTGGGAGGTTGTAGAACAGTGAGCCCGAGACGAGGGCTTGAACGATGGCGCTGCTCATCTTCATGACTTCGGAGCGGCGGTCGCCCCAGATGATCTGGAAGGCACGAGTCGTGCAGGCCATGACCTGATACCACAGGGACGCAGTATACACGCTCTGGTCCCCAAACAGGGGCGTCGCAGAATCCTCCGCGATCGCGGCCTTGAGGTCGTGGATTTCGTCAGTGAGAGTGTCGGGCTCGACGAAGTTCGCGTCCCGATAGACGGAGCTCTCCTTGAACCGGCGCTCAAACTCGTCAGCCGTGTCAGGCACTTTGCCTTCGAAGCCCGGGCGAATCCTGCGCTCCGTCTCGACGGTCACGGATGTCAAGAAGTCGGCAACGGCGCCGCCAGGAGGGCACGCGAAGCCCATATCCTCAAAGTACGACTTAGCTGTCGCACGCGGCCCGTAGTAGATCACCTTGCCGGCGTCAAGCACGAGAACCTTGTCGAACTCGTTGTAGATGCCATTGCCAGCCTGGTAAAGCGTCGCAACGATCGATTTGCGCTCTTCGTTAGCCATGCGCCGTAGGACTTTGGCGAAATCGAGGGCGGTGCTCGCGTCCAGACCGCGCGTGGAGTTATCCCACAGTTGCACTGGCGACTGCGAGGCCATGACCTCGGCGAGGGAGACGCGCTTGCGCTCACCGCCAGATACGCCGCGGACGTACTCGTTGCCCACCAGGGTGTCCCCAGTGTGGGTAATGCCCAGGTCGCCGAGGATGTGGGTTCTGTTCTCCTCAACATGGGCGGCGCGGAGCTCGGGGTTCTTGTTCTTGCTCTTGGGGACCTTGTTGCTGAGCGCAAAGCGGAGTGTCTCATTGACGGTCAGAGTCGGGAAGTGGATGTCTTCCTCGGAGTTGTAGATGATCTGCTGCCGGAAGCTGTGGGCCTCATCGGCAGTTGCGCTGCCGTACCGAACTTCACCTTCGACCTTCTTGTACGAATGGCGGTTATTTGCCAGGATGCTGTATGGGGGTCAGACGGGAACTAGATCCACTCGAGGGACGTACCGAAGAAGAGTGGAACACCCCGAACCCGGACGTCCGAGGACGAGAAGCTACAGTATCGTCAGTTGAGGCCTTGTCGAGACATCATCCAGCCGACTCACCATTTCGCCAGGACATATTTGGCCCGATACTTCACTAAGAATTGCCTCAGAGCATTAGCAACTGGACTCAAATTCAGGGATGACTGACTCTTTCAGGCGGTTTCTGTGACTTTTGGAAAATGCCGGCCGGGTTGAGGAGGGACCCAACGGTGTCGGCGAACTCGGCGCCAACTCCGTTCACAATCACCGACACATTGCGGAAGGTGACGGTGAGGCGTTTGGTGCTGGCAACTGTGGTTTCGGAGACGTGTGACTTCTCAACATCGTAGTCGGGGGCGCGTCCCGAGTTATCAGTGCTGGACCGCGCGCTCTTCTCGTCGGCGATGGGCTCCTTGCCGATGTACGAAGATTCGAGACTGGGCACAGCCGAGGCTGCCGACGTGATGTGTTGATCCATGGGTTACTGAAGCATCGATCCAAATGGCTACAACCAGACACTCTCGATCACACGGCTGTGAGCATTTAACCACAAACGTGGCAATTGCTATCTGAGTCGCAGGGACATCAAAAACAGCTCCTGAGTCCGTTGGCACGGGCCACACGTGTGGATTCTTCTGAAGCTTCTTCGCCTCTGTCCCCACTATTTCGAAATTCCGTGCCCCTTTGGCAGGGAAATCCGGGGCGCGAACAGCAGCAGTGGCCAACGGCTTAGCCAATTATGGTCCGGTTGCTGGCTGCCGGAGGGTCGCCGAAGGGTCGCACCATCCCTGGAACGCTACCGACCCGGTTTACGCAAGCTTTAAGTGGAGACAATCGGCGATAACGGCGGCAACCTGTCGCTCGGCGATAATCTGATAGCAGCACAGCGGAGGGGATTGAATCGGCATACGGGACCGTGGCATGGTTCCGCATCTCAAGGCGGGCCGGTGGATGATACCGAGCGGAGCAATGGTGAACAAGCCTTTCAGCCGATCAACGCTTGATGCTTGGAGATTGGAAAGCTCAAAACTCCATGCTTCCGCACTACTCCAGCAGCATGGGCAATCCATTTCTCAGCCGGCACCTATCGTAGCAATCCGGGCGGGAAACGCGGAATTGAAGCATCCGGGACGCGCTAATCTGGTAGCGCATAGGTAGCTAGTTTGGTGCGGCTCCACCTGGTTGCAAATCATACATAGATGAGGCGGATCCCAGAAGAGCTTCTGCGCTTGATGGGCTCCTTTGCGAGAATGCGTCAGAAGTCCAAAGTCAAGACGCGTGTACAGATGAGAGGTTGAAAAGCGGAGTTGTAAGATGTCGTCAGCCGGAACATTGAAAAAGCGGTTGCATGCGCACAGTTACCCGTATGCGGCCATGCCAAGGTTCTTTCTTCTTCCTTTCTCGATGCCGGACGACGTGCATACTTCGTACTCGTAAGCACGATATGCACGCGCGAAGACGGCATGCATGTAGTCGTAGTTACCACGCTTCGGTAACTGACAAGCTGGAGAGTGGCAGAGCGGAGTGAGAGGGCAAATGAAGATGCGAAGAGTATAAGGGGCGCCGCAGTTGATGCAAAGGGAGCAGTGAGGTGGTCTGGGAAGTGATATACGGACTCCGGTGCCATGTGCTGTTGCGCGTAGTTGATTTTTGAGGCAAGACTACTCTTGCACATAGCAAGTTCTGATGTGGGTCGTGCCGGCAGCGGGGTGCTGCTTGCCCACTGCGATTGCCCTAACCCACGCATCGGCGGCCACGCTCTACGATCAGATCCGCTCATATCAGATCCACCGATTGCAACAAAGTTCATTCCATCATTCAGACGTTATCTAGAGACAGCACCCTATCTTCATCAACGCGCAGCCTAACACGTCGCACCAGCATCTCACCTCTTCCTTCCCCGCTCCTCCTCCACGGGCACCGGTAGCATCCCCTCCGCCTCCTCCTCCTCCTCCCCATCAAGCACAATCTCATGCCCACTCCCCTCCCTCACAAACATCCCCGCAAAATTGTTCGATATAGCAATAATCCCCAAAAACCAGTACCCTGTCCCAATAACCCCCCACTCAATGCCCCGGCCGTACAACGTCGCCGCCACCGCCGGCCCAATCGTCCGCATCCCCGACGACACAGATTGACCCACGCCATGCAGGGTCCCCAGCACGCTCGGATGCGGACACGAATTATTCACCAGGATGACCATGGCCGGCAGCGCGAACGTGCGCGCCAGCACCTGCACCGCCAGCACCACGGTAATGCCCCCCCATATCCACACCCCGTTCGCCGCGGCGGGGGGCGCCGTGCTCGACGGCAGCAGCGCCAGGTACGGCGCTATGAAGTACGCAACCGGGAAAAGGAGCAGCGCGTACCGGTAGCTGCGCTCGGTGCCCAGTCTTGCCGATACGCGCGGGTAGACGAAGAGTTGGATGACGATGCCGATGGCGCCGAGGATGGAGAGCGCGAGGCCGATGCGCGCGGGGGGCATGGCGAGGCCGCCCGTGAAGTGGAAGGGGGGGGATTGGATGTGGCCCGGCGGGTAGGGGTTGGCGGGGTCGAAGCGCGGGGTCGAGAGGAAGAGGAACCAGAGGTTGTTGAAGGTGCCGACGTGGATGGCCATGAGGCCTTGGGCGAACATGGTGAAGACGACGTTGCGCGTCCAGATGCGCCGGAAGGGGAGCTTGCGGCGGGAGATGGGCTTCTTTTTGCGGGGTTGGAGCTCGATGTCGTTGTGGGCTGAGCCTAGTTCGCCGGGCTCGTCGGTGGGGAGGGAGGCGTAGTTCTGGCTGGACTTGCGGGATATGGTTCGCCATAGCCAGCGGCCGAGCTGCTTTCCACGGTCGGGCCGTTCTTGCAGAGCGTGATGCGTCTGGCTTTGTTAGCAGGGGACATTCCACTCGGCGCTGACATACCTCGTCGAGACCGAGAAACAGGGCCGTGGTCGATATGATCAAGAACATCGCGCTGACCAGATTCGGCAGGGCATACGGCCACCTCGTCATCCACCAGACGCCATTCTCACCGCCGATCAAAGACCCAGGACCGAAGATTCCCGGATATTGGCCGACAGGATCGGAGAGCAAACCGCCTGCACACGTTAGCCGCCGGCCGTACCCGAAGACTAAAGACACGAACCGAGCATCGGGCCGATGATGACACCAACATTGAACGTCATCGGCAGGACCATGAACGCCCGCGACTGATACTTCTTCTCCTTGATGATTTCGGATATCATCTGCTTTTGTTAGCGAGGCCAGAGGTGCAGAAGGGGCTGCATACGGTTCTCATAACCCCCACATTCCCGTTCAACGCCCCACCGATGCTCCTAAAGATCATAGCCGTCCAAAACGTGCTCGCGAAGCCAAATCCCAGCGCAGACACCATAGTACCCAGTAAACCAATCATGATGACATTCTTCCGGCCAAACTTCTCCGAGTCCGCCGCCCGTCCCCACGCCATAGCAGTCAGAAACTGGGCCGCCGTGAACGAAGCCTGCATCATGCCCGCCTGGCTCGAGATAACCGAGTCCGGCAGCGATGGATCAAACGACTTGAGCTGGTAGTACATATAAGACTGCAAAGACGTCTGCGTGAGGGGCTCGGACAGGCGCGCAATCGTCAACAACGCGAGTTGTTCCTTGCGCGGCAGCTGCGACCACGACGCCGTAACCTTCTTAGCTGGCTTCTCGGGCACGGGCGGGGACTCGGGCTCGGGGTCGTGGTAGATCTCGGTGAGGGCTTCTTTCTGGAGCTGCGAGCTTGAGGACGAGGACGTGCTCCAGCGGCCGTATATCTCCTTGGCTTCGGCTTCGACATCGCCGGTGAGGGTGCGACTTGATGATATGGTGCTGCTTATTGAGGTCGAGGGGGCGTGGTGCGAGACCCCGGTGGTGGCCGCTTGGACTGACGGATCGTCCCGCGGGGCATGGTGGGCGCTCATTCAATCTGAGGGGAGGAAGCGGGGTGAGCTAGTGGGCAAGGCTGGGCTGGGCTGGCAAGGCTGGAACGCGGAAGCGACGACTTTTTGGAGTCCGGATTTTCAATGAGGATGGGAATTGGGATTGAGGGAAATCTTCAAACAAAGAGTCAAGCGGGAAGATCGGGGTTGATGGCAAAAAAGCATCAGAAGGCGAAGACGGCATCCGGATTCTGGGCAGGCTTCGTCGCGTGCCTGCATGGTTGCCGCACTGCGCATCGGGCCAGTGAGGGGGCATGATTGAGCGATGTGCAGCATGGGTTCTGCGGATGCGCACTGCAAAGCCGACGAGTCCGGTCAGAGAAGCGGGAAGAGATTTTCTTGGAGAGCGGGTTCGGTGGCCGATGTGGAGCGGTAGCGGTCCGGGTAGGGCGATGCGCATGCCGATTTGCCCCCGGCCGTTGGTTGACAACCCGGACAACAACCCGACCTGGAGATAAAGGTGCAGATGGGTATCTGGTCGTCGATACCCCGCGTTTTGGAGAGTTGAGTCCATGGAGATTCATGCCGTCATGACGATGTTAACACGTGATACCTCTCTGTGAGTTGAGTTGGTGTTTTCGGTTCATCCATCACGTCGTCTTCTTCTCTCCTTGCTGTCCCTTGCTTCGCGGAATACGTAGCAATGCCAACCTCTTTAAAAGTCCGCTCATGTCAGATGCCTTAGCCATCAACCGAACGCTTCCCCGCCCTCATTTTTGCTGACGGGAAACGGTCATCCGTCCGCACGGCCAATGTAAGTCGCCTTGTTACACAACAATCTCGACGATCGGTCTGTTGCTGTTCGACGGCGCCAGTACTAGCAAACTAGGGGCGTCCTAGGACCGTCTCTTGAATATCCTAAAAATAGCCTGGTTGATATGGGACTTCCCGTCGTCGAGTCTGAATTCTACATCTGTAAACTCCTTCAACATAACTCTTTTATTCCCACTTCTCTCTTTCCAGTGTCGCATTTCACGCCTCAAGGTCACCATCAGCACGCATTCGCATTGCAAATTCTGTGGCGCGGCCGTCTCAGCCCCCAAAACCACCCCGTCGGCCAATCCGAGCCCTATACCGCCCGCACTATATGCACCTCCTCACATCAAGCGCCGACTCAGCCCCAGAAAGCTTTACTTAGCAGATCACACTTTCACCCATCGCATCTCTTTTGCGCAATAAGCCCTCCATCGCTCCCATCTCCGACCCCGTCCTGCCCTCTTTCAACCATCGTGAACGCGTATTCTCGCATCATTGTGTTCCATCCAACGCGACGCTGAAGCGGCACACCTCCCCGCGACACCACCGCATGCGAACACCCCTTTTCCGCGATCCCTCACTTTCTCACGCGCGCCCGCGCCGCGCTCACCACAGCCCACGCCCTCCCAGCGCAAATCCCTTTAGACCTCTCATCCCATCAACCATGCCCCTCTCACGGCGCGCACCCCTCTCGCGGCGCGCAACCGTCATCCCCGCCCCCATCGTCGTCTCCCCCAGCACCATATTCGACGGCAACGACGGCTCCTGGTCCACCTTCTCCATCAACGTCGGCACACCCCCACAACCCTTCCGCCTCCTGCCCTCGACCGAAGGCTCCGAAACCTGGGTCATCAGTCCGGGCGGGTGCACGAGCGCCGACCCCGCGAATTGTCCTGATACCCGCGGGATCAGTCCCGCGAACGGGCGCGCCAGCCCGGGTTTCCTTGCGAACCAGAGCTCGAGTTATCAGGCTAATGGATTGTATGACTTGGGGCTGGAGAAGGGGCTCAGGCTGAAGGGGAATGGGGAGTATGGGTTCGATGTTGTGGGGCTTAATGGTGGGAATGGGTCCGCCGGTGGGATCAGTCTGGATAATCAGATTATTGCCTCGACGCCCGCGGCGGATTACTGGCTTGGACTTTTTGGACTGGGTGTCCGGCCGACGAGCTTCACCAGCAGCGGGAAGAACAAGAATAGCTTCGTGCAGTCGCTCAAGGCGCAGAATTTGATTCCCAGCGTCGCATACGGGTACACCGCCGGCGCCAAGTACCGTAAGTAGTGTTGTCCAGCGCGTACATCCGTATATGGGCTGTAACTGACAAGTCAGAAAACGGCGGCACACTTGGCAACCTCGTCCTCGGCGGCTATGACAACTCGCGCATCAAGCGCCCCATCTCACTCCCCATGACACAAGCGCCCGACCGCGCCCTCCGCGCCGGCGTCCAATCCATAATCACAAGCGGCGACCTACTCGGGCAAACGCGCTCCTTCACCGCCACGATCGGGGGCTACTTCGCCGTCGTCGACTCCAGCGTACCGCACATATGGATGCCGCGCCCCATCTGCGACCAATTCGAGGAAGCATTCGGGCTGACGTACGACCCGCTGTCCGATCTGTACCTCATCAACGACACGTCGCACGCGACGCTGCAGAAGAACAACCCGATCATCACATTCAAGATCGGCGGCCAGTCCTTCGACGACGGGAACAGCACGAGTATCGCGCTGCCCTACGGCGCCTTCGACCTGCAAATCGGATACCCGGTCTATCTGCCCACGCAGAACTACTTCCCCATCCGCCGCGCCGCGAACGACTCCCAGCTCACCCTCGGCCGCACCTTCCTCACCGGCGCCTACCTAATCGTCGACCCAGAGCGACAAAACTTCACCCTCGGGCCCGCGGTCTTCGGCAACCCCCTCCCCAAGCAGCAAATCGTATCCATCCGCTCCCCCACCTCCAATTCCTCCAAATCCCCCTCCGGCATCTCCACCGGCGCCATAATCGGCATCGCAGTGGGCGTCGTCCTCCTCCTCGCCCTCGTCGCCGCGGCCTTCTTCTGGCGCCGCAAAAAGCAGCAAAACAAACGCAAATCCATCGCCGCCGCTGAACTCTCCGCCGCCGAGCGCGCGCGCCACGAGAGCGGCAAACCCGACTACACCGACGGCGGCGCCGGCGCCGTAGAAATGGGCGCCTCGTCCGAAAACACCCGCCACGAACTCGCCGTCCCCCAAACGCCGGGCACAGCTGGCTTCTACGCCGAGCGCAAGGACACGCCGCACAGCTTCGCATCCGAGCTGCCGACCCCGAGGCCTGTGTTCGAGATGATGGGGGATGTGCCTATTGCGGGGGGCGTGAGCGGGACGACGACGCCGCGGTTTGGGGGGAGTAGTCCTGGGTTGACGCCGACGGGGTCGAGTCCGGATCTAGGGGCGGGGAGGGGGGGAAGGAGGAGGTGACGTGAGGAGGGGGATGATGTGCCGTTGTTGCCGATCACCAGGAGGGGGTGATAGGCTAGCGCGTTGTTCCCAGCGGTTTTTGAGTGCGTGTGTTTGGGGGGTTTGGTGTTGGTGGGGCCTGGACTGCTTGTACATACCCTTTTTATCGCGATGGTGTAATATGTATACGCTCCCTGGATGGAGGACGGTGGGTTGTACTGTATGATGGGACGAGGCGGCGTAGTGGCGGCTTACGGGTACTTAATTTCAATGTCTGATTGTGTTCTCATATTTTGATGTTTTGTTCAATTCGTGCTCGTCTCGCGGCATATAACCCAATGCCAATCAGGGTAGACCATCTCTCGCATCTGTACAAATCATGGTATCCAACCCATTACAGTAAATCGTTCAGAAACCCGCTATCATATCAGCGTCCCAAAACGCCGCCCATGCCCGCCATGCTAGAAAAAAACCATACAATGCACGCTCTCGCAATTCGCGAGGCACCCATCAGCCGTTATATCGACATATCCCGCGCCCCTTTTGTTCGTCGTATTATGATCGTTGGTGTTGGAGAGGGAGAGATCATGAGTCCACGCGGCTGCTGCTGACTTCGCTCTCGGTGTCGCCGCGGCGCGCTATGCCCATCCGGTCCTGGAGCACGAAGATGAGGTAGCCAACGAGGGCGATGGCGATGAAGAGGAGGAGGACGATGAGGAAAATGACGATGTTGCGCTTCATGGTTGGGGGTTGGGGGGGTTTTGTGAGAGGGTGAGGTGGGGAAGGCTGAGAGGAGAGAGAGGTGGTGGAGTGGAGGGTCGAGGGGTGGAGAGTGTAGAGTTTTGCGGGATGATGCGAGTGTCTTTCGAGAAGTAGAGACTCGGCGTAGCCAAAATGTGTATGCAAAAGCGCAGTTGACCTCGTTGTTGTAGTCAAAGCTGTGAGTTGCAAGATCTATCCACTCTGTCAGCCTCATCCAAAAAGGCCGCAAAGAGCGCTGCACTTACCAAAACTCAGCAACAGTGCAGCCAAAAGTCGATCAAGCACAGCGCCGTATAGTCTCAATATCCTCAATCGTAAGGTCGTAAAGAGGCAGCAAGTTGTCAGTGATGCACCAAGTCTTCAGATGGCCTTCCCAAAACACCGCCCAACACACGCACTTTTATTCCTCCCCAGCGACGGAGGTTGGAGGGGTTGGGCCAAACCGGCCACAACACACGGCACCAGCCACTGTGTGTGGGCGGGGCAACGCGCCCGGGGGGGGGGGGGGGGGGGGGGGGGGGGGGGGGGGGGGGGGGGGGGGGGGGGGGGGTGGCTGGGCATTGCGGGCGGGCCGACGCCTCGCGTCCCTCCGACTCCACTTAAAGCACGCGTGGGCGCGTTTCGGGGACGAGGAGGAGATGAAATAAACTGCGGAAGTGGACGTAAAGTGCGTCGGCGGTTGATTGCTACTAAACACGAGCTGCGCCTGCGGTGATGCTGTTGTGGACTGGTTATTCCGAGGGGTTCGGGGGAGACCCGTGTGGCTGGGCCGAGGCTTGGCGCCTGGAGGCGGCCCGGGGGCGCTAGTGACGGGGCCCGAGTTTGGATGATCGTCGGGCCGCGATTGTACTTGATTGAGCGCACTTTGCAAAAGCAGGAGTTCAGAAAAGGATGCGTCAGAGGCGTTGCCGGTGGCATTTCTCGCTGTTGCGGTCGGCTACTATGACAACGATGGTTCTGGACCGCTGTGGACAGGATCCTGGTTTCCATGAGGTAGGCGGCCGACTGACCCTGACTTCGATCATACTCGGGGCATCGAGGATTCATGATGACCCGGCACGAAAGGGAGCAGTACGTACATCATCAACTTTCCTTTAGTACTTTGATACTCATTGGCCCAACGAAGGATGGTGTGTCAAAGCATACTTGCCAGCACTTGACGACTTCACCTTCATTCCCTCGGACAAACTCTTCCATCCAAATGGAACCCAGGCACATCACGGCATCTTCAAACCTCTCAGGATCCCTAGGACGTCAAGATTCTTGGGCTTCATGACGACGAAGCATCTGGCTCACATGAGCGGGGTGCCCGGCTTGCTTTTCAGGCCGTCATCGCCTGCCACACCTGGTACGGCACTCGACGATATCAAGCCTCCATATCGGCGTAACCTTCGGCGGTGCTGGGAGGAGGCTTCCAAGCATCATGCCGACTTCGGGTCGCAGTCTGCTGCAAAAGTGGATGAACTCGACAGCACTCTGCGGCGGAAAGGGGCGAGGGCCTCAGGACTTGATCTAAAGGAGATACGGCAGCGGGCCTTGCGGAGGATCCTCAGCGACGACAGACCGCGAACTCAACCGCCGTCGCGGGTAAGCAGGCGAAGTTCCATGTGCCCACCATTCTAAAGATGCTCTGGCGATAGAGGCGCCTTCTTTGAACCGTGAAGTTGGCAGTGGTCGTGAGAGTCTCCCTCGGGCAGCGGTTGGTGAGTTAAGAGCTGCATTCTCCTCAGACTGCATGAGTTGTCTGCCCACAGAGCTGACCGTTAGGCACTGGAGCGCTTCATGGCTGAAAGGGGGCCAGGAGGCGTATTCGCGTCTGGTGTAGGAGTCCAAGCCCAGAGAGATATCCCACCGTCTGCCGCAACTTGGACGTCCACAACTAGCAAAGTGGTATTCAGATTCGGCAATACTTGGTATCTGTAACATGAGGTTGGTACAATACAAAGCCGTTACAAAATAGCCTACATGAACTCGGAAAGCCCGCAACACCCCCCTCCAACCACCATCACAGTCCGGTCAGTCGAACAAAACCCTCCCAAACATACACCACGCATATCTCCACACTCTGGCCGCCCAATCCTCCTGAACCGCTCTACTTCCCCTCCTCCTTCTTCCCGCCATCCTCAGCTTTAAACTTCAAACTAACACTATTAACACAATGCCTCTCATCCGTGGGCGTAGGATACCCCTCCCCCTTAAACACATGCCCAAGATGCCCCCCACAATTCGCACACACAATCTCCGTCCTACTCATCCCAAACGCCTTATCCTCCTTCCTAACCACCGCACCCGGGACAGCGTCGAAAAACGCAGGCCACCCGCATCCGCTGCTGAACTTATGCTTCGCCGTGTACAGCGGCGCGTCGCAACCTGCGCATGTGTACGCCCCGGAGGACGGCGCGTGCTTGTCGTATTCGCCGCTGAACGGGGCTTCGGTGCCTTTTTGGCGGAGGATGCGGAATTGCGCTGCCGATGCTGTTAGATGGGAGGTTTGAGGGGTGGGATGGGATGGGATGGAACGCACCGGGCGAGAGCTGCGCTTGCCATTCTGAGTCGGATTTTTGCACGGGGAAGGACATGTTATCGGCGGAGGAGGAGTTAGATCCGAAGAGCGAGCTGAGGAAGGGGATGGGCATGGACGCGCGCAGGAGTGTCGGTAGCGTGGGGCGGAAGCGGCGGGCGGATGTGCTGAGTGCTGAACTTCGGGCTGTGCGGGCGAGTGTGTGAGTTGTGCGTCGTGGTGTGCGGGTAACGGTTTGCAATGTGCGGGCTAGAGGGCGGGGGGAGTGCATGGGATATATACTGTTGGCGATGAGGCTGTGAGTTGGGAAGCGAGATGCGGAGGTGATGGAAGTTGCGGGGTGACAAATACTTGCCCACATGGGGGAGGGCGGGGTGGCTGCGGTCGGGAAGATTATGTTCGTCATCGGCCCCGCTTCTGGATCTCGGTGGACTGCGGGTGAGATTCGCACGTGTTGGGGGGCTATTGATGATTACTTGTCGTTGTGGTGCCTGCTCTGCAGTATTTGGACTACTTGCTATTTGAGATGGGCCTTATTTGCAATTATAATGTTCTGCACTTGGATACGAGTACTCACCTAGCCACTGCAGCCTCGTCGACAGTCAACCAAAACCTCTCGATGACGTAGCGCCTGTTTCCACGAAAGTGTTTTCCATAGCCTCAGCCTCCATTGAACAAATACTTTGCTAGAACTGCGAATTGGCATTGGAGGAGATGTTAGGCAGCAAACATATGCTACGAAACAACCGGAGCTTTGCGATCACAGCGTAGGAGGTACCGTACATCAGGTGAGGCATCGCCATAGAGACGCAATGCCTCCGCTAGCAGCTTCACCAAAGTCAAGACCCCGACTTCAAGGACACAGTGAGCTATCTCTCTGCGTCCAGCCCATCTTCCATTTCAAGAAGAGGTTCATTCCGCCGCACCCCGCGCTCACACTCGCGGTGACGTGTCGCCTAAGCCTCAAGCATCGCCTTCGCTCCGTCCGGTTGGTGTAGACACTGCACGATCTGCCAGCTCCGCTCTGTATGCCAGCAACTTCTCTCTGTATGCCAGCTTCTTCTCTCTAAAGTCAAGCTTCATCTCCCTGTATTCCAGCATCTTCGCTCTGAATGCAACTTCCTTCGCTCGGAATTCAAGTTCTTTCGCTTTGTATTTCAGCCAGACCCGTCTGGAGCAGTACATGGCTCGCCTGTGCTGAGGGTGCAGGAGCAAATATGAAGCTAGAATGCTACGAGAGAAACGACGTGCCTGCCCCGGACTGATTTCCGGTCCGTCTGGCATGACTAGGGCGAGGGAAGATGTACTTTCGTGAGGTCTTGTCAGTGACACCGAGATGTTAAGCCAACTTGAGGAAAGGCAGATGTTCGTCTGAGGAGAAGTGCACAAGTGGTTCCCACAGTCTGGGTCGAGTGAGTGTAGTCACCACTGTCAGCCAATTCGTACTCCAGCAACGAAGGGGTGACGGCTCATGATTTATCCTCCAGCATCACCAAAACGCGCTTTTAGGAGGCCCGACTTCAATAAAGGGGCATTGATGAAGTCAAACCCGTGCCGGGAACGCGAATCAAGCAAAGAGCAAGACGAGGCGTGCAAGTTGAAGTCCCACGACAGCAATCAGCCAGGCTGAAACGACTGCGAGATATTACCATGCTACAACCCGCTTCCTGAACGGAAGCCGAGCTTGTACTCATAATGGAAAGCAATCACATGTCTCATGTCGTCGCGGCTAACCCCTTGTCTCCGGGGCTGCCTCTGAAAGCATCAGAAGGGCTGGAGAGAAGCAAATGCCGATAGTAACGATGGCAAACTCAAGCTCCGGAGGTAAACAGTGGTCCGATGTCTCTAATACCGCCCACGGTACTTGCTGGTCACGGGAGCTAACCCCGCGAATTCGGAAGGTCGAGTCGATATTAGGCGGGGCGGGCCAAGTTTCTCCAGCCTCGACGTCCAGCCTCCGTGGTTCATCGCTGCTTGATGCTTTGAACGGTAGGCTGAGCAATGGCAGTCAGCAACGGCTGCTAGCTCGGTAAACGGTCAGAGATTGCCGATACGGACTATCAGATGCAAGGAGCTGGATGTTTGCGGGCACGCAGATGAGCTGACAGGTGCATGCATCCTGGTGCATATCTGAAGTAAGCTTGACCCTCGCCGACCGGTATACGGCATTGCATCACAATGAAGCATGGCTCAAGATGAAGCCCGACATCAACGGTGATGCGGAGGCAACCCAATTGGGGCCTTTAGGCGCGGAGGCGAACTCCATGCCTTGGTGACGTCGGACAGGCGCCGGATGGCGGTGCTGCGGCGATCGACGCGAAGGAAATGTCCAGCATGGCTTTATGGCAGGGTTGGCAGGCGCCCGCCTCGGTGGAAACACCATGCAGGCAATATAAAAAAGGTGGGAGACAATTTGGCCCCCGGCCCAACGGATGGGGATCGACGGGCGCTGGTCGCCTGTTGTTGGTGTTCCGGCAATCGGCTACCCACTTCGGCCTCAGAATCGAGCAGAATACGCGATCTACCAAAATGGGCAGCTTCCGTCATTTTTCTCTCCGCAGCCTCAATTCGACGGACGTTGGATTGCAATTTAATCCGCATACGGTGGCTGGCGCCCGCGTCCAGATCCTTATCCTAGGGCTGCAGTTGACCCTGGCAGGCTGCGGTACCCTTGTTGACGCCTTACGAGCGAGGAGAAAAAATGGTGCATCCGGATTCGGCCAATATGTTCGACCCTCAAATCGAGCAAACACAAACACGCCGTGCAGTTCAACTCAAAGAAGGGGGGGCATTGGTGGGCCACACTTTGGCTTTGAGCTACGTTTCCGGGGAGGCGAGATATTAAGGACTTGAAGCAGAAGGCTCCACAACGCGGGCCACGACTGACATGGATGGAACATAGCGTTGTGTGTCTCTACCGGAGCCGGCACTGCGTTCCTGCGTCACCGGCCTGCAAGCTGGTGCAAGCCGTCGGCAGCAGTTGCGGTCACGGCGAACGGCGGGGCAGGTCGAGTCGTGGGTTTGTGGTCCGAAGCCGTAACGGCCATGCCGTATCAGGCTCTCGTGCGTGCGCAAGTTCAGTCTTGGGGCTTGACTCTTGACAGGTCCTCTTTTTTTGACTCCCTTGCGTGCGATGAGTCGGGTTATTTGACAAGCCAAAAAAGCATCTTGACTAGACGGCTAATATGTAGCGTGGAGCGATATTATGCCGTCGTCGGGGAAAGCGGAACCGCATCCCAAATCCCTGGGGGTGTTCGAAATCTGAAAGTTTGACTCTTGCGTCAGCCCCAGACCCGGCCCGATGCGAAGTAAGGCTGGGTTTCCATAACCTAACCGTATTGAGCTCATCAGAAGCGCAGAAGCGGGCGGAAAACATTGCAGGCGGGCTGATGGGGACGACATCCCGGGCAAGACGTTGGAGCGGGGTGGAGCCGGCGACGCAAGCAAACAGCGGGGTCCTTACCCTTTGGCAAGGGCCGACATAATCCACACACGATCCGTTTCTCTCCGACAGATTTCAGGAAGCGAAGAAGAAAGAGACGATGCACAACAGAACGCCACGGTCGAAGTAGACTTGTGGAATTGAGGCGTCGACGGGAACGGGAGAGATTGGCGCAGGAGCAGGCGTCTGGAAGTCTGAAACGGCCAGGACGAAGCTTCAGCAACACGTGTGCGACGGGCAATATGCCTTGGGACAGATCGCAGAGGGGCTGTGCTGCGACGCTGTGTTCAAGCCTTGAAGCCTTGGGGCTTGTTAGGGCCAGCTCTCACCCCATCTTTTGGAGATGCCGCGGTGCTGTTGTGACTTGCTGCGTTGTTTCGAGAGAGTGTTCTATCGTGCAATGGTGGCTAGAACTAGTCGAAGGAGAGTAATTGCTAGCTTTAGAGCATTACGGAACTCTGCATTAGCTTTGTCCTTTGCGGTTTGTACTTAGATCATGCTTTCCAGCTCCCACCGACCCACGGTTCAGTCTGCGCTCCACGCCCATGGCCCATGGTTCATGGCACCATGGCGGACGCGCTAGAAGCCTTCTTTGAGTGCCGCGAATTGCCCTAGCGGAGAATTGCTAGACGTCGACGGATCAACGTAGTGCGTAGACTAGAAGCTGGTCGCAGCAGAAGTCGTACATTGAGCCTGAGGAGGGGAAGAGCGATCTGCGACGAGGGTTCCGCCTTGCTTGAGCCTCTCGCATGCACGTCGCAAAGTTTCCAGTCGCTGCGCAGACATGACAGGCGCCCGCGTGCTCGCTTGGCCCCTTGGGGCGTCACGGATGCAGCCTGGGTGCTGCCGTCGGTGGTAGGAGGGCGGAGCGGAGGGTGTCACGGGAGGAGGCCTAGACGCAGAGACCTGAGAGGTCGAATTCGAGACGATGAGAAACCACGGGAGGGAAAGGAAGGAGGAAGAGACGCAGAAGCAGAAGCAAGCAGGAAGCAAGCAAGCAAGCAGTTGCATGAAGCAAGTCAGCACGACGCCGCTCACTCTTTTGTCATTGGTAGCGCGTCGGGTCGCAATTGGCCACCGAGGGGCCGTAGAGAGAAGACGCACCCATTCGTTGGTGGAGGCAGTGAACGGTGCATGTTGGAAATGCATTGCAATTGGTAGAGAGCCCATTCCTGTCTCTCTTCGGAACCGCATCAACTCGGCTCGCAAGTCGACAGCGTGTCGTCAAAGGGGCAGCAGAAGATTAGAGGGACTTGTGTTGCGAGACCCTTCAATATCGAATTTGAAGGGGTGAAGTGGGTAAGGGAAGTTGAGAGGGAATGGGAGTCATTAAGGGACTGGTGAAAGGGACATGATGGGTACCACGAGGGTGGACCGGTGCGGAGAATGAGGGTATTGAGGGGTCCATATGCTTTTTCTTCCCTTTTACCTTCCCTCTTCTCCATGCCCGTTTCCCTGGCTAACGGAACCCAGAGACGAGCTATACGATGTGATGCTGTCGATGTGATATTGAATATGCATGCCACGCAGCGGCAGTGGCAGTAGCAGCGGCTTTTGGCTTCCCAATCGGCCGGCCAGCTACCAGTAGGAAGGAAGGTAGAGGTGGTCGATGGGATAGGTCAGGATAGGGATTGATAGGCAATATCCTGTTCGCAGTCCTATCCGACTGGACCTCGCTGGACGCCTTCTCCGAGAGAGAGAGAGAGAACATCAAACAACCCAAACCTTCCATCGCTTTTGCCATCGTGATACTTGGTACACCTTTCCATCTCCATCTTCATCTTCATCCCCATCTCTTCCCAACCTCTCCCATTGCTATCGTCATCACCCACCACCCCACTCCTCAACCCCACCTCAAGCCTATCCAACAGCGCCTTCAAGCATCTCCATCAGCCCAGCTCGCACCACAGATCCGCCCGCTCTCCCGGTGTCCCGCGGCCCTCCCTAGCGTACCGCTCGCATTCTCTCCTCCCCTCTGTTGTCCTCTTTCACGTTTTGCGCCCCTCCGCTGTTGTCGCCGTCACCTTTCGGGGCATAGGATAGGAATACAGTACCGGCCACCCCACTCTTGTGCCTTCTTCTTTGCCTGGCTTTTCATCATCCCAACCTTACCCCCAGTCAAGGCGGGCCGCCGTGCTGGAAAGTGGCTTTTCTGGTATCCTCCTTAGTAAAGGTTAGCACCGGCACCAGCGAGCACCAGAGCACTCCCAAGCAAGCAAGCAAGCAGCAAGCAAAGCGGCGGCGGCAGCAGCAGCAGCAGCAACGCGCTTCAAGGCCTCAAAGCACAACCGGTCGCAGAACCCGCAGCAAAACGAGCAGCGCAAAGTAAAGCAAACGCAAAAGTCGAAAGTCAAGGGAAGGAAAGGAAAATTAACGCCTTTTGCTTGCTTGCGCGTCAAAGCAATCAGCAAGAACTTCAGCGTTGAGCATCTTTAGTTACGCCATTTACCACCATACCCCTCCTAGGCTCCCCTCCTCCCCCCCCACCCCCCCCCCCCCCCCCCCCCCCCCCCCCCCCCCCCCCCCCCCCCCCCCCCCCCCCAAATCCCATCCCATTACAGTACCGCCTACAACCCCCCCCCTCCCATCTCACTATCCCTCCGCTCAGCGCGCAGGCTGGCGCAAACGCACCAAAAAAACGCCCCACAAGAAGTCCAACCCAGCTCAGACCTCGATGGAAAGCAGGGCGCAAGCACCGACCAGGAACATCGTTCAACACCCACCACCGCATAACCCTCCACCTCCACCCCATCCACCCCTCTCTTCATCACAACATTCCCTCCCCCTCCCCCTCCCCCTCGTTAACCCCCAACTTCAGCCTCCGCAACCGCAACCGCAACAACAACCAAATCTTCGCAGAAAAATCACAAAGCGCCCACCGTCAAACAATCCTTCACCCTCGTTGCTTTCCCGCGATTCTGCCACTTCTTCGCGCTCCGACGCTGAGCACTTGCCGTCAGTAGATGCTGCGCGTCTGTCGGTGACGAAAAAGTCAGCTGCACAGTTACTTGGCTCCGCCTTCGACGTCGAGACGATTTTGACGACCATCAATCATATCGAACGCGACACTCTCAAAAGCTCCCCTCAGCCTCTAGTTTCCGCTGCCCCACCCCCACCACTCTTCCCTCCGCCCGCGCCTCCGCTGCAGCACGCCAACACCCTCGACGAGCGATTGCTCAAGAGTCCGAAATTGCGAGCCACACAATCGCAGTACGGTCTCGTTCGAAAGATGGATCAGCAGCCGCGGCGTACACCCACCGACTCGTCCCCCGGAACCACTAGTCCTCGCCAGCGCTACAGCGACGAAGCGCGCCCCGATAAGAAGAAAGGCATGTTTTCGAGTCTGTTGAACGGCGTCAAGGGCAATCAGCGCCGCCCGACCATCTCCACTCCTACAAACCCGACTCATGTTACCCATGTGTCGATTGACAATGCGACGGGCCAGTTCACGGTGAGTAGCAGTGCAAAAGTCGCGAGGGTGCTCCGCTGACGTCTTCAGGGTCTTCCGCCTGAGTGGCAGCGCATCCTGCAGCAGAATGGCATCTCGGAGCAAGAGCAGAAGCAGAATCCCGACGCCGTCATGAAGATTGTGGATTTCTACAAGGGCAATGCCGATCAAAAGTCCGACGAGAATGTCTGGCACAAGTTTGAGAACGCAAAAGCCTACGAGAAGGGATACGATGCGCCTCCGACGCCGAACTACGCCCCGTCCGCGTCAATGAGCCCTCATATGGCGAGCTTGACCCCCATCCAGAGCCCGCCGGCGAGCCCGCGCTTCCCTAGCAACACGCTGGACAGCTTCGAGAACCCGCGTGCGCCTCCTCCGATCCCGCGTAGTGCGACCCTGACTCCGCACCGTCCTGCTCCTCGTCCGCCTGGCGCAGGTGTATCGTCTCCGATCATCCCTCTGCGGCCGGCTCCTTCTGCACCGATGTCCGGTACGGTCAACGTTTCCGCTCAAGGTCAGAACATGTACGGCGATCCGAACCCGGTGCAGACGCGTAGTCGTTCAAACACTGCAAATGCCATGGGACCTCCTCCGCCAATGCAGTACGCGATGTCTGCTGCCCAACAGTATCAACAGCAACAAAACCAAGCCATGCTTGCAGCTCAGCTTAAGGCGCAACAGCATAGTGAACTTCAGCGTAGTCAGTCCCAGCGGCAACCCCAGCTTCAGCGCCAAAACACCCCTCCTACTGGTGAACCTACTTACGCCCCGCCAGTGCAGAACATTCCCATGCCCAACCAGACACCGCGTCTGGACCCCGCTCCTCGTGCGCGCCCGCGTCCCCGTCAGAGCACAGGATTCGATGTCGTTGCGCGCCTTAAGGAAATCTGCACTCCGGCAGACCCCAACCAGTTGTACCGCGGCTTTAATAAGATTGGCCAGGGTGCTTCCGGTGGAGTGTACACCGCTACCGAGCGTATGACGGGCCGGTGTGTCGCCATCAAGCAGATGAATTTGGAGCAGCAACCCAAGAAGGATCTCATCGTGAACGAAATTCTCGTCATGCGTGAAAGCAAGCACAAGAACATTGTCAATTTCATTGACAGCTACCTCGTGCAGGGCGACCTGTGGGTGGTGATGGAGTTCATGGAGGGTGGGAGCTTGACCGATGTGGTGACGTACAACATCATGACGGAGCGCCAAATTGCTGCTGTGTGCCGCGAGGTAAGTCACCTGTGCACCGGTGAACTTGGCTGACCTTGCAGACTCTGCACGGGCTGCAGCACCTTCACTCCAAGGGAGTCATCCACCGTGACATCAAGTCGGACAACGTTCTCCTGTCGCTCGACGGGAACATCAAGTTGAGTATGTTGCCTTTGATGTATATATAATACGGCCGCTAATAGCTCTAGCCGACTTTGGGTTCTGTGCACAAATCGACCAAGCGCATACGAAGCGTAACACGATGGTCGGGACACCGTACTGGATGGCACCTGAGGTTGTTACCCGTAAGGAATACGGTCGCAAGATCGACATCTGGAGCCTCGGCATCATGGCAATTGAAATGATCGAAGGCGAGCCTCCGTACCTGAACGAGTCTCCGCTGCGCGCTCTGTTCCTCATCGCAACCAATGGGACTCCCCAGATCAAGGACCCGGACAGCCTGAGTGGCACCTTCCGCGATTTCTTGAACCTTGCGCTCAAGGTCGACCCAGAGAAGCGGGCTAGCGCTCATGATCTTCTTATGGTGAGTTTCTTTGCTCTCGTCCTAAATCCTGCTAACCATTGCAGCACCCGTTCATTGAGTGCGCCGACTCTCTGTCAACATTGGCCCCGCTTGTCCAAGCTGCGCGCAAAGCTCGGCAGGAGGAGAAGCGCAAGAAGCAGGCCGGCTCGTAGGCGCCTCGCACACCAACATCTCCGCAACGGCGCCATACATTCACATCGCGGAATCTCACGTCCAACGGTTTGCATCACTTCACCTCTTCCACCCTTTGCAACGGGAGCACCATCAATGTAACCCGTCGCAAGGATCCAACCACCCCCCTGATCCCAGTCGTCCTTCCACAACCCTCTCTGACGACGGGTTCCTAACCACCTTTTTTTTCATTTGTCATTTGTGTGATACCCGCACACCGGCACCCCATCCCTTTCCAGCACCCGGCAACGCCAACACCCGAGCACGAACCGGATATCTGCAGCAAGCTAGCGATACGCCGAAACTGGATTTCCTGAAATGATGTCGTTGCCGGTGTTGCTGCGCTGGTGCTCGGTTTCTGCCGCTTGTCTGTCGTCCTGGCGTATACCCATTGCTTTGCCCTTTGCTGCAGGCTGTTACTTGTGCCGGTGTGCGCAGTTCGGGATGCCTGCTTGCATGACGGAAGGATTTGGCTATGCGTATTGTGTCTCTCTCTTCCCACTTCTTCCCCCCTAGGGCAATACTGGCGCGTGGGTCTCTATGTTACGGCGTTCTACTCGGCGGGTTTCCCCTTTTTTCTCAATTCCCTTTTGATATGTGGTGTCGGGGTTCTTTCTCTTTTGCTGTATGCCCCGGGGGAATTGTGTGTGTGGGAGGATTTATGCGGATGACGGATATATGGAACTGCGGGCGAGGACACGGGAAACGGCTAAACAAACTCATCAAAAGTTTCTTCTTACTCGGTCGTAGGAGAATAGACTTGTCACGCACAAATCCATGATTCGATGATATGTAGCGGTGCATGTGCGATCTACACTAATCTGCCACTAGAATAACCGCTCCAGACAAGCCCGTCACGTCACGTCCCGTACTCATCCTCATCCATCTGCCCAGCAATATACCCCCGCGCCCCATCCCGCCTCGTCTTCTCCTTCGCCACCAAACTCCTCGCCGTCGCGCAAACCCACACATCAGGCCCGAGGACCTCCACCTGCGGGCCCTCCTCATCCCTCCTCCGCCTTTCCTCTTCCTCAAACACCCGCTCCATCGCCTTAACCGCCACACGATTCGCAGTCAGCGTCGTCAACCCACTAACCCACCCAAACCCAAACACGCTAATATTCATCGCGCTCAGCGCATCGGTCAGACACCCCGCGAGCCGGCTCCGCGGCAACTCGGCTTCTTCAACCACATACACGGGGAGAAGCCAGGAGTCTGGCAATTTGTGGGACGAGAGCGGCTGCAGCACCGCGCGCACTGCGGCGCTGCGCTCTGCGGCTTCTGCGGCGTCCACGGGGAGGGAGTGAGAGGAGAGTAGCAGCGCGGCACGCGCGCGCTCGCTCTCCGTGCCTATTTCTTCGACTATTGCGCGCATGCGCGTCGCGGCGGTGTTGGTGGTGAGGAGGGTGCGGTGCGCCATGGCGGGCCAGAGGGTGGAGGGGAGGAGCTTCTCTGTGGCTTCGATGGCGATTTGCCGGGCTATTACTGGGTTTGGGGTTGCGGTGGGGGGGACGCGGGCGTGGGATATGTCGCTGGTGAGTGCGAGGAGGAGGGTGCAGTCTATGTTTACGGTAAGGGTGAAGGAGGCGTATGGGTTGGAGAGGAGCCGCGGTAGGAGGGTCTTGATAGGGGGGGGAGGGGGAGGGAGGTCCCGCGCGGTGGTGAGGTGGATGCCTTTCTGGGTGAGGACGGAGAGGACGTGGTCTATTTGGTGGTGGATGCCGTGGGCAAGGCGGGGGAGGACGAAGTGGACTTTTGGGTGGCGATTGCGGATGCGGGTGTTCGATGCGGTGGATAGGATGGAGTGGGCGAGTTTGAAGAGCGGGAGGGAGGGGACGGAGGCGTCGCGGCCGGGATAGACGAACTGCGCTTCGTTGTTTTGCGCCCATGAGGGGACGTCTTCCGAGTCGGAGGAGTCCTCGCCGGGCCAGTAGTAGCCTTCTTTGGCGATGTCCATCATTAGGCGGTTGGGGGTGATGGTGGAGAGCTTGATCCATTGCAGACCGAAGGAGGCGACTACGTCTACGGGCGAGCTGTGCCGCTTAAGGGAGACGAGGCCGGTGGTGTGTTTGGCGGTTTGCCATGTCGCCTCGAGGAAGGGAAGGTTTGAAGTAGTGATGAGTTCGTGGACGCGGGCTGGGGACGTGGTGGAGGCGCCGCGGAGCTGAGGGTCAGTATATGCGCCGTGATATTGGGGCCAGCACCCACATTCTCCATCGCCTTGAGCTCTTTGACTGCATCGTTGCGGAAATGGCGGCATTCCAGCTTGTCCGTCTGTCGCTTTTCGGCACAGGCGTTGTAGAAGATGTCAAGTTCGTCGATTAGCTCATGGCAGCGCCGTACCATGTTGTCTGCGGTCTGGGATTTGACGTCTAGAAAGGCCATAGGGTGGCCGGGAGTATTAACCTCCCACGGCTCGACGTCGTCCTCGTCCGATGATGCATCCATCATGATAAAATCCTCTTCCTCATACTTGGAGGTGGTCTTCATTGCGTTCGACATCCTGGAGGCGTTTGGATGTCGTCAGGGCAAATGATCCAGACAAAATCGTAAAATTTAAACCAGACGAGACGAGACTACTCCGTAGGTGGTATTCTCTCGGCGACTCCAAGTCCACGATGCTCTTTTCATTAGTTCTAGGAAGTAGCAAGTTGCACAACTCAGTAAGGATGTAATAATTCCTTCCGCGCCCTTCAACAACCCAGCCGAGTCACAGCCACGTCCAGTTGCTCCAGCCCTGCCCCTCAAGCCACCCTTGCACGGCGGAATTTCGCCGGTCAAACTCGCGACGACCACCCATCTGCTCCTCCACAACCACACCCAACATGCCAACTCTAAGCTACAACGTGTGGCTAGAAAAGTCCGCAGAGCTACTCAAAGCCCGGCCTTCCACGGTACGAGTTTTCCTCCCGCATACGACGCCGCTAACCGCTGACAGACCCGCATCACGACCAAGTACAAAGTCCTCGACCCGAGTGCCGTGTCTAAAAAGTCTCTCAAGCGCAAGGCTGCCGGCGAAGATGGCGAGACGGCTGATCCCGCCGTTCCCAAGGGCGAGCTCACGCTGAAGGCCTTCGATCCGGAGTCGGGCGTCTGTCTTAAGTACAAGACTATCAAGGCCGCGGAGGTGGGGCGGTTGATTGCGGGGCTGGGGAGCTTGGGGAGGGACATGGCGGCGTTGCCGGCGATTGCTAAAGGTAAGAGCGGCGTGTTCTTGGTGGCGGATCTGGCTTATTCTTTTCATAGACGCGGCTGCGGAGGTCGTGGCCGACCAGGAGACCGGGGTCAACACGCCTGTCACGGAGGCTCCGCCGAAAGACAAGGAGAGCAAGCCTGCGGCGGCGGAGGGCAAGGCTGGGGGTAATAAGAAGAAGAAGAAGGGCAAGAAATGAACGACGTGCATCGCATTGGGCACGGCGTGTTGGGGTTGTAGGTTTACGAAGACATCCGTTTTTGCATGGATGACGAGATACCCGGTTGGTGGTCTGCGGATGAAAGACACTTAGAAGCGGTTTCTGTATCTGCTGTTTTGAGGGTATGGACTGCGACGTTGCCGAGCGATGGGCAGTGCAGCGAGGTAATTCTTGCGAGGTTCCTTTCTGCGGCCTTGCTAATACCCATTGCAGTCCAGAGCATCTAGGGGTTGCCTGGGTCCTTGTTCAAGTTTCTGGGACTGTGGAAATCTGCGGTAGTTATCACAGTTCATGAATCAAATCGGGACCATTGAGCCTTCTCCCGCTCTCAACGAAACTTTGAATGCGCTCACTGTTATCGTCTGAAGGCTGAAGGTGCCATCGTGGTTGTTCGGGATTTTTGAAGGCCCCCTACGGTGACAAGACGTAATCCTTCTAGCATCCTATTTCACCACACCCTCAAGCTTGTCGGGCTGCTCATACATAGCAGGGACTTCCTTCGAAGCAGCTGTGCGTTTCCATTTCCTGTCAGGGAACCCATGCGGACGACTCAAAATAGGCTTGACGCTTGCAGTGCTGAAGAATCCGATAATATTGTCATCATATAATCGCGTGAGCAGTCAGAAAGTGTGAGTGCTCTGAAACTTGGACGCCGAGCGTTCAAGCTAATCGACTATGACAGCACTGCAGGATGTCTCGGTCTCGCGCTGGAACACTCTCAATTATTTCCATCCATTTCTTGCTATCACAAATCGGTGTCTGAATGGTCTAGTGGTATGATTCTTGCTTAGGGTCGACTAGAATATGCAAGAGGTCCCGCGTTCGACTCGCGGTTCAGACCGAGTTCCTTTTTGCTTCCTGCAGCTTCGGCAGCGCTGTCTATCATTTTCGAGTCACGTATGGAGTACCGCCACATCTTGCCCTGCCCAAGAGAACTCACGAAAGGCCTCGCAGACACCTTCTCAGGTCCTCGTTGGCTTGAGGAGCTTCGAAGCTGCCCAACTGGTGTTGTACTCGCACTCGGATCGGACCTCTCCCCTCGTTTCGTGCTTAAGATCTACCAGGCATCACTGCATCGAAATTCTTCCTCCCGAGTTGCGTGTGTTTGCTGAATATTGGAATCGTCATTTCCAGTACCGCTTGTCGAATCCACATCTCGCGACACGCCGTTTTGTCAGCTGCCGGTTGATATCATGGCTTAGGTAATTGGTCCTTGCTGGAGCGGAATCCCATACTGCAGCGATATCATACTCCTTCTGTCTTTGCGCATGGGTGTCAGTAGATCCTTTGGATAGTCTGCTTGAGCCTTTCGCCTGTGAGTCCGTCAAAGCAGCATTGAGGCTCGACATCAACGACTAGACTAGACCCAAATAGGCAATCATGATTAAAACTTTGAACATTGGCAGCCCCGACGGCATCTTTGCTTCCTTTTTGCTTCGTTCTGCGGTCATGCACAATGATGAGCTCTCGCCGTCAGCAATTGTGCCAGCGCTAATGTCCATTTGAGGCCGATGCTTCCGTACTTCGGCAGGGCGTTTGGTTACGGGCCTCTCGGTTCACTTAATGGGAACGGCGACAACTTGCACTCGGATAGGTGGCAATTTCACCAAGCGATCTTCCATAGAGAGGTAGTACTCTGACTCGACCTTTGAGTCTAGAAACGTCTCAATTGCACCAGATTTCACCTTCCCATCCCGTCAATGACGCAGGCATTCTGCTCCAAGCCCCCCGCCCATCCCTGCCCTCGCCTTCCCGTCTGAGCCGCCACCTCCAGGCCTCACCATCATCAGCCTTGGCAGGGCTCGACCTGCATACTGTGGAATAGCTCGAGTAAGCGCAGACGCCTCTCTCTCAAACCACTCGCGCACGTGGACTCGGCGTCTTACTCGATAATTACTCGATAGGAACCAGGTACCGCGCGCAAGCGTCAAGTCACGTCAGACTTTGCCAACAACCGCACAAACTACGGTATTCGCCCTACCTCCATCCGGCAAATATTTGCGATAGGCCGATGTATTCGACGCCACGCTACATTCGCGACCCGCCGCCGCGATCGCAGCTACGGTACGAAATACTAGTGCGAAATTCACGAACACCGCGAACCGTCCACCGAGCGCAACCCCGACCTCAAATCCGACTGCAAATCCGACCGCGCTACTCTCAACGGCACCCCTCTCTCTGAGAAGCCCCAGTTGCGGGGCCGGGGAGTAATAAGCATACCGTCCTAAACCTCAACAACCTCATCGCTAGCGGGACCCAGACCCGGCCCGAGGTGGCCCGCATGGATCTGGGTCCACGGTCCCGGCGGGGCAGGGCCCGATATGCGGACCAGCGGCTAGCCGTGCGCGGTTCGGGTCTCGCCTGTTAAGGGCTGCGGGTGACGGAGCCGGCCGATGTGGGGCGGGTGGGTGGGGAGGGGTGGTAGGTATGGGGCGGGGATCGGGATCGTGCCGGGCGTCAATTCTTCGCTATTCTTCGTACTACTTACGCTAGTACGGTACGTAGTACTTTGTGTGGCGCAGGCGGGCGAGTTTCGAAGCGAGAAGGACTGGTGATCTGATCTGATGTTGTGCGCGTGTGCGTTGACGATGGCGTTGGCGTTGGTGTTTCATTGCCAATGCCTGACGCATGTGGGCGGGTTGTTACGTCATAGTGGCGGGGGATTGTTGTTCCCGGCCGATGGCGGCGATGACGGCAACGCCACTGGACAATATCGTGCTGCTGATGCGGAGTGTTCTCCGGTTTTGAGGGGCTTGATTTCGGAAGAGATTCCATCTCTTTGATCGGCGACTTGCCGCAATGAGCAGCGTTGGGGTATTAGAAACTTCACAGCTAATGTGCTCACGATGCGCTCACGATGGCCTCGGCTGCGGCCTGAGCTGTAGATCCTGCAGGCAAGATTCGCTGCTGCGAAGGCGTCAATGGAGCTTAATGGCGCTTTTGTCCTTTTCCTGGAGAGGCTCTCGGCACTGGAAAATGCACACCGAGTTAACTTTGCCTTCAATGGGTATGACCATGGCAGGAGTCAAAAACTTGTGCATGCCGGCAGTATTGAGCCAAGTACCTGCATCTCACGCTATTTACGCCGCATTGGACTAGCGAGTTGAAGCATCCAAAATTTTGCGCTGACGTTGCATCGAGGCCAAAGACAACAAACAGATCGCCATGGAATGCTGCGATGATGGTAAATAGCAAAAATCTCGAGCCTGACCCCGGATCCAACTGCATTCAATAGGGTCCAGGGATCCACGAGGTGAACAGATTTTTGATGCCTGTGGCACTTGTCTCTGTTGTCCCACATCGCGCAATATTCGGCCATCATCAAGCTACACCGATCAGCCGCCTTGTTTGTCCGTCGTGACGATCCAGACCGCACTCTCCAACCACAGCGGAGCCCACATTGCGGGGAAGGCACCGGCTAGCATCAGACTGACGCGAAGAAAAAATGTGCGAAACCTCCAAGGCGGGGCCTGCGCTAGGATTTACCCCTCGCACAGTAGTTAGATGACACTCTGACACCACGGAACACGGCTCGCGATCGATGATCCAAGGCCGCGAGTTAATTGCGCAGTTGCAGCATGGCTCGATGCCATTAGTCACGGCTTACCGGTTACGGATGCTGGCTAGATGGCAGAATGAGGTTTGTGTGCGACGGGCCCGGGGTGAGGTGGGCACGCAAGGTGCGGGCACGAATGCGCAACCTTGATCATCGCTTCGTGAATCTCCGCGGGCCATGGTATCCGTGGCTGGGGGTGAGGGGTACGGGGCGTACGGTGAGAATTGCTTGAGGCGCTTTGTACCGACTGTTTGAGCACTTTTTACCCTCCTCCAGGCAGAGGCGCTGCGCTGTTTTAGCCCGGCTTGTCAGTTACCTGTCGTTGTTGCCCGTGGCTGTCGTCGTTGTCGCTTGTGCTCGTCAAACATTCCACCGAGGGCTGTACAGTACCAAGAGAACTGCATAGCAAGCGAGCGAAGTCACACAATCATGTGCAGGACGTCGGAGAGAGGACCGGGCTGGCCGGAATATTTTGGAATCGGGCCTTTCGGTCACAGCGAGGCTGAGGTTTAAATTTACTGCGCTGGCACCGCGCGTTGGCAGAGGTCGAAGCTGGAGCCCAAAGGCAGCCGGACACTGGGCGCTGGGGCTTTATCTACAACAGCTGAACTGATAACGTGCAGCGTCTGGCCCTCTGGGTACTGGAGGCGCTGCTGAGGCTCTCTGCGACGAGCCTGTAGGAAGCCGTGATGATGAGCAGGGCTCCTCGATCGGGGTGCTTCAAGCCACGCGTGTCACGCCCAGGGCTGACGTTTCCGGACATCAGCGAGCGCAAGCCTAAATCGACACAATCTGGGAAACGCGTCGACGCAGGTCAACACTGTCACCGCCTGTTTGAAGCTCATTACCTCTCTTCTTGTCATGGGCAGGGCTTGTGGGTATACCGTCATCGGGAAAGGAGAGGGAAGCCGCGTCCTCACCTTGCGGTGTGCTTTCCCCTCTTCCATCGTGAAAGTGTCGTCACGAGTTCGTCGTTGGGCCCCAGACCTCATGACCGGCAAAGGCCGTTTGCGCCGCGTTGGCGGCACGCCATCTAGTCCTCTTCTAGCGCCGCGACGAATTTTCCGCGGCTCCACCTCTGGCGACTGTGGAGCAAGGGTTCTGGCATCCAGTTGGTTTGATCAGTGAATAGCGGAGGGGCCGGTGGATGGGCTGGGATGGAGGCTTTGCGGGGTGGGTCTAGCGCTAAATGGGGAGCAGACCCAGCTCGACGTGCGTTTGCGCCTCGTTGTCAGCCCTCGTTTCCTGGCTTGCTTCGTTGGAAATCCGGGGCAAACAAAGCCTCCAAGGGATTGTTCCGGCGACAAGAGTCTCTCACAGCGTTCAAGGGCTGACCAGGGGCATGGAGGCGTGGTTTGTAGTCATTGCTCTGGGGCTCCACAAATGGAAAGCTTTGCTGTTACCTCACGCTCACGTCGTGCCTCTGCCAACGCCATATATGGAGGGAAGGGGCGCCCCTCATATTGGACCTACAGTTAGGAATTTGCCTCTTAGACCTTTTTTGATATCTTCGTTTGGCGCATTTGGTGATATTCGCAACCGGTGGTCAGAAACCAATTCACATCTCGACCATTTTATGACTTCACCTCACCTGCCAAGCGTCGATTCCTTTTGCTGGCATTGCATCTCCGGCAAACAAACAATTCGATCAACCCGATCTCGGTGCCGCCACACTTGATCACTTCCCTGCCAAAAAAAATAAACACGAGCAGTGACGAGACGAGGCACCATCTCACGAGGGAGCGCTCTCGCCTCCCCAATCCCCATCCAGAGCTTGCATGACAAGCGTCGCCTCACGCCAACAAGACCTCGCAGCCGACCAGGTCAAGCGGTCCCCCTGTCACCGCCTTCTGCGCGCGTACTTTCCGCTCAAGGTGCCAACCGCCCGCCTTCCCGCCTGTTCCATTATGCCCGGACGGCTCCTGGCGTTGGTCACGGGCACCAGCCGAACCGGCAGCAGCGCGTCATCGACCAACAAGGACAAGGTCGATGCACATGGCCCCATCTCCAAGCTACAAAATGTCATCTCAAAGAGCGCCAGTGCCCGTGGATGGTCGCCCAAAGACGACGATTCTTTTACCATGGATCATATCAAGCGCCACAATTTAGGCTCAATTCTGCACATCGACAGCAAGAAGAGCGCCAGTCCTACACTCAGTGCAAATCGCCCTGCGAAGCTGAATATTGTTGTAGAGTCGCCGCCATTGGTGAGTGATTTTCTTTTAGCTTTCTCTGCTCGTCATGCTGACATTTGCAGGTGTCCTTCAACCCCCCTGAACAATCCTCTGGAGCCCTCTTCTCCGCACAGGTTCAAGTGACAGTCACGCATCCCAATGTCGAAATCACCTCCTTCGAGCTGCAACTCGTCCAAGTCACCACGATCAAGAAACCCGTGCACGTGCACTGCCCAGACTGCAGCACAAAAACCACCGAACTGAAAAAATGGACCTTTGCAAGCGAATCCGAGCCTCTGCGCCTGGCCCGCGGCGAGCACCCCTTCCCCTTCAGCTACCTCTTCCCGGGGAACCTCCCCGCATCCACCCAAGCCGGCCTCGCAACCCTCGGCTACGTCCTCCTCGCAACCGCCAAAACCACCACCGGCGAAATCCTCACCTACTCGCGTCCCGTGCAGCTCTCCCGCGCCGTCATTCCGGGACCAGAGAAGCACTCCGTGCGCGTCTTCCCGCCCACCAACCTCACCGCCAGCGTCACCATGGCGCCCGTCGTGCACCTCTTCGGTGACATCCCGATTAGCATGCGGCTCAGCGGCATCTCCACGCGGAGCACACACCACACGCTCTACTGGCGCCTGCGCAAGCTAAGCTGGCGCATCGAAGAGCACCAGAAGATGACATCACCTGCCTGCCCGAAACACGCGCCTAAACTGGGCGCCAAGAGTCTGGTGCACGACGACGTGCGCACCGTCGGCGAGCGCGAAGTCAAGTTCGACAAGAACCCGTGGAAGAGCGACTTCGCCGCCGGCGAGATCGACGCCGAATTCGTCGCCGCGCTGAATCCGGCCAAGAAGCCTGTCTGCGACGTCGATGCTCCGAACGGGCTCTCCGTGAGCCACAACCTGGTCATCGAGATGGTGGTAGCGGAGGAGTGCTCCTCGGTCCGCCGGCCCGGCCCACCGGTAGCCACGGGCGGTGCACGCATCCTGCGCATGCAGTTCCGCGTCATCGTCACCGAGCGTGCCGGGCTGGGCGTGAGCTGGGACGAGGAGACGCCCCCGACGTACCAGGATGTGCCCGAGAGCCCGCCGAGCTACAACACGGGCCATGCGATTGAGTACGATATCGCGGAGCTGGACGGCCATGTTGAGGACTTCCATCTCGGGGAGCCGATTGCGGGGGCTGCGCTGCCGCGGTATGTGCGCGAGGCGAGCGATAGTGGGTCGGCGAGGTCGGCGTCGAGCGCGAGTGCGGAGCGACCCGTTATACGCCTTGAAGTGGAGGATTTGATGCTCGGGCCGGAGGGGCCGGGGAGGGATGAGGCGGTGGAGGGATGAGTTCGATGTGGGCCTTTCGTTTTCTGATCATCTTCGAGAGCATCTTCGAAAGCGTGGCGTTTTGGAATGGATCCGGGATTCGGGATACCATGGCTGGATTTGGCGTTGGTTTTTTTTCGTCGCCCGTGGAGGGTGATGGGCGTTTATGAGCGCGGCTGCGTGGTATAGCGGCTTTTTAGATCTGCCTGATGCGCACTGCGATGTACAGTAGGAAAAGGCGCTGGGCCATGTCAAACAGAGCTTGAATTTACCTACCGACAAGTGGAGGCCTGGAGCACTCCGTGCTCGGGAGTGGGGTCTCGCTCTTCACCTCGGTCAATGAATCACCTTACCAAAGCGACTGTGCATCCTTGAAGTTGTGTTGAACTGTGTCCCATTCAAAGGCCATTGCTATACAGCTCTCTCTACAACTTAGCACATCGGGAAAGGTTGGCGCAGTGGATGGTAAAGTTCGCAGTAATCTCGTGACTTCGAGCCTACGATGAATATTGGACTTCGAGACCGAGTCCTCGGAAGATTTGCTCACGCCTCTTCAGATCAAGGCTCGTGCCCACAGAAAACAGCAGATCCTTGAATCTCCCCTCCCAGAGGAGACCGATCTTCCAGTCCTGGTTCACCCGCACCTTGAGCACGCCCGTAACATCGTCATCGTTCGTGGAGGCTTTGGCTCCGGAAACGGTATCCAAGCCCGCAGCTGACACGGCCCGGTCCACGGTTTCCCACCCCTCCCGAATCATCTTTTTCGCCCACTCCTCACTCTTGATCTCGCGGTTCCTCCTTAACCGCCACAGCTCGCAGCCCACAAGCACACCGCTCTCATAACTGTAAAAGTTGAAGTCGAACCGCGAGCAGAGCGCCAGGTTTCCACCAGCTTTGACTGCGTACGTACTGCTCAAGTTCCCCATGAGCGGATTGAGCGTTAGCGTCATGGTATAAGGGAAACTGGCATGGGACGGGAGCGTCGTGAAACGGATTCCCGTCGAAATTCCCCCAGACTTGTTCAATACGCCATAATACGCCTCCGCGCCAGCCGAAAATATGGCCGGGAGTGGGGGTTGGCTGGCCGCGGCGGCGTCTCGCGGATCTGGCCCAAAGTTGTACAGCCCCCGAACGCCGAGAAGCGCACTGTCGGAGCTATACAGATACTCGGTGCTGTACTTGCCGTAGTCGTTCTGGAAAAGGGCGAGGATGGTCCCGCCGTTGGGCAGCGCTGCATCGCTGACGGCCGAGACTTTCAACAGCCGAGTGGGTGTCAGGCGCTTCATGTACAGCACCTCGAGCGCGTTCTGCGGCAAAAAGAGCCGCCCGTAGAGCAGAGTGTCCCTTGTATCAACCCGCTTGCCGCGATGCCATGTCTCCCTCCACCATGGCGGATCCGGAGCACGGAGTGGGAGGATCTGGCGGTAGCCACGTACTACGCTGTGCAAGTCTAGCTTGGAAGACTTGGATGGTACTAGGAGCGGAAGGGATGAGTAGAGGTAGGAGAAAGAGCCGTCCACGAGGCCGACATTGTTTAGCGAGTAGGACGTGGCAAGGTTGGGAGTCGGGAGCGACGATATGTGGAGGTGGAGCCCTCGAGGAGTCTGAAAGTCAAGGAGTGCTGGGTCTATCAGCACAGTTTCACACCGGAAGGTTTTAGCGCACCTTGAGCAGTAGCTGTTAGTGTCGAGTACGAGTTGTCACGGTTCCAGTGAGAGGCAGAGTAGAAGGCATTTTGGATGTAATCCATAAATGTGAACATGGTTGAAGCTTGAGAACATGTCGCGGGATGTGAACGAGTGTGCTTGTCTTCCTGTGCTGAGCGAGCAGCAAGAGGCCTTCAAGACACTACCTCCAGAACTTCGCTGCCTTGGTCTGATGTCGTAACTTGCAGTCTGAGAGCTTCGCGCCGCGGTCGCCGGCGCGGACACTAAACGCGGCAAGACCTTCCGCTTGGCGGGATTGATCGCGAAAAACTGCCTCGCGCGCAAATTTTGGATCTCACAGCAGCGCTCCCCTCCAAAAACTTCCCGCGAAATTCGCTTCCACTGCACACCATCCACCCCTCACAAAAGTCCATTCTCCGTATCACTTTTCCAAAATGCCTAAGTCCAAGCGTGCTAAGGTTGTCCACCTCTCCAAGACGGACAAGAAGGGCAAGGAATTGTCGGAGAGGCTTTTCGCCAAAGTACAATCCTGCGCCAACGAGTACCCGTACATTTTCGTCTTCTCGGTTGACAATATGCGCAACAACTACCTGAAGGCGGTGCGCAGTGAGTTCTCTGACGGCCGGTATGTTGTTCCACGTTGCTTCGAACCTCTTGAGTCTCGTTAACTCGCGCAGCTTGTGCTTTGGCAAGACCAAAGTCATGGCAAAGGCCCTTGGAGCGACCGAAGAGTCGGAACATCTGCCAGGCCTGTCAAAACTCGCACCTTACATGAAGGGTGACGTGGGCCTGCTCTTCACGAGCCGCGAGCCCGCCGCGGTGCTCGAGTACTTTGAGAACTTCGCCCAGACCGACTTTGCTCGCGCTGGCGTGCAAGCGACGCACACCTTCACCATCCCCGCCGGTCCGGTCTACTCGCGTGGAGGAGAGATCCCGGCTGAGGAGGATGTCCTCTTGCCGCACAGCGTGGAGGTCACTCTGCGCAAGTGGGGGATGCCGACCCGGCTGGACAAGGGCAAGATCATGCTGGAGTCAGAGTATACGGTGTGCCGCGAGGGCGAGACCCTAAACAGCCACCAGACGGCGCTGCTGAAGTCTTTTGGCGTCGCCATGGCGGAGTTCAAAATCAATGTGCATGCGTACTGGTCAGCGAGCAGCAACGAGGTCACTGTTGTTTAGGCGATTGGCTGTGAGTAACTGGAGGGCGGACGGAGTTGCGGCGCAGGATCTAGGCATTCACGACTTTGTACAGTCACGACTGGGATGGGACGGGATCGCTTTCAGATTTTCGATATCAATCGCGGACAGACCGCAGCATTCCCTTCTACCTGCTTCACTCCTTCATGACCACTGTGACTGTGAAAGTGTCTACTGCTCGATGATATTCAGCCTTTGGCCCTCAACCTCAACCTCCATTCGTCCACAAAGACAAAGGCAGGGCCTGAGCCCAGTGCTTGAGGTATCCCAAAGAACTGGCAGCTGTAAGACTAACGCCTTGAACCGCTGTAAAGCGTGTCGATCGAAGAGGATAACCATCCCATTGTGCGCACAAAGGGGGATCAAAGCTCCTCTTCCTCATCCTCTTCCGCAGCCTTAGCGACATGAGGCTCCACAGTGTCCGTTTGAAGAGACAGTCCAGCCAAATCGTCGAGCCTAAGGACGACTTCGGGAGGGGCGATGGCCTTTTCCACCAATGCGTCCAAGGCTTCGTAATGGGCCACTTCGACAGGCGTTGCATCGGGCTTGGGCGCAAGCTTCTTATTCAGATCTTCCCAGTCCTTGCTTCGGCCCTTGACAGTCTTGAACCTCCCTATGCTTTTCTGAACTTTTGCCACAAGCTGCTCGTTGACGATATCCGCACGCTCCATAAGCTTCTGCTGGCGCACCTTTTGCTGCCGTTTCAGCGCTTTGGCTTTCTTCTTCTTGATGCCAGAGTCATTGTTAAACACTGGTGCACGTGGCTTCGATGACGGAGGGGTCACCGTCTTCAGCGACTTGTCGGTGTTGAGAGACGGGGATTCTGCACGGCGGGCAGCGCGAGAATGCACAGAAGGTGGAGCAGGCCCTATGAGGTGAATTTAGCAGCAGCAAGCAAACTGCAAGGCAAACAAACCCTTCTTCTTAGAATTTGACTTCATCGCCTTGGCCATGACGAGGTGTTGTGTGTGTGCAGATCTCCCTCAGCGGTTGCGCTGGGTCGCGAACGAAATTCGAGATGGACGTGGGGAGTGTGAAGTGTGCTAGCCAATCGCCTTCAAAAGCTGCGGCGGGCGGCGGGCGGCGGCGTGAAAAGCGGAGGAGCGCACAGGCCACGATGGGTGGCTTGGTGCGGCTTGCCATCGCCTCGCGTCGTGGCGCATTGGCTACCACGACCTCAGATCTGAACCTCGACACCATCACTCTCCTTATTCACACTTCTTGGCCTTGCTTCCACCGCCTTCTCCACCGGCCGCAAGCTTTCCTGGAGCCACTACCTTACAGCCTTTGTCTTACCGCCGCCATATATCAATGACACGCGCCTCCCACTTGCTGTTGTCGACGCGCGGAATCGCATTCTGCCAAGATATACAATGGAGCCATACAGTCCAAGCTCGCTCCTATTGTCCTCTGCGGAGGACGATAGTGACTGGGAGTCATTCAAGTCCTCTTCGCTAGGGCTCGTGCTCATGACGCTTTTCTATACCACTCTTCTCACAATATACTGGAACATGAGTTCACAAACATCACTACCAAAACAAGTCCTCTCACAAACCATGGAAGTCCTCTCACAAACTATGAATCTTCTCTCAAAAACTATGAATCTCCTCTGCATAAAGCTACCGAATCCTCTCATCCAAACTCTCGTCGACATCGCTGCAATGACTCGCCGTTTGACCTACATGGCCGCCAACGCCACCAACCGTCGCGCTCCCGCTCACCATCCGCCTGGCCTGGGCAACTCGGACAACTCCTGCTACCAGAATTCCATCATCCAGGCATTGGCGTCCCTCAATATTCTCCCACAGCATCTACCCTGTGTTTTCGCCAGTGCTGCCTCCGTCCCTACCAGCTGGGCCCTCCTGGAGACCCTGCAGATCCTCAGGGGTTACCACGGACAGGGGCTCTGGCTCCCCAATGAGCTCAAGTCCATGAACACCTTTGAGCAGCAAGACGCACAAGAGTATTACTCCAAGATCATCGACCAGCTCCACCAGGAGGCTGTGTCCGTGGCTAAGGAGTGGTCGATGACCTTCGAGGTCAGGACGATTATGGACCACAGGGGCTGCCTCAAATACACTCCGGATCTGTCGCTCGCGCTCCGCAATCCTCTGGAGGGCCTCATGGCCACTCGTGTCTGCTGCGTCGGCTGTGGTCAGTCCGACGGCCTGAACATGCAACCCTTCAATGCGATCACGGTCAACCTTGGCGACAGGAACGCATATGACATTAGCGATTGCCTCGATAATTTCACCAAGGTCGATAGTATCGATGACGTCGAGTGCAGCAGATGCACTCTTGAGGTCGCTCTCACGAAACTGTGGCGCGAGAGGGCCCGCCAAGTTCCTCGCTCTCCCTCCAACCAGCTGGTGCGGCGCATTGCCACTATCGAATATGCGCTTCGCAATGACGATTTCTCCGAGGAAGCCATGACGGCCTGTAAAATCTCTAAGGCGGAGCGTATTCGCCAGCCCAAGACCCGGCAAGAGGTTGTTGCTCGGCCCCCCAAGTGTCTCGCCCTGCATATCAACCGCAGCACCTTCGACTATCACAGCGGGACCATGAAGAAGAACACTGCGCAAGTGGAGTTCCCGGATGAGCTGGACCTGGGCCCGTGGTCACTTCCGAGTGCCCAGCACGTGGATGGCAGCGACATGATCGGGGGCTGGTCCATGGTGCCCAACCAGTCCATGCTCGGCAATTATGACACTTCGTACAAATATGCGCTTCGCGCCGTCGTCTCCCACCACGGAGGCCACCAGAGCGGTCACTACACCGTTTACCGTCAGCACACAGACCCCTGGGGGAAGATGAATTGGTTCTATATTAGCGACAGGTATGTGCAACAGGTCACCGAAGCCTACGTGCACGGGAACAATGAAGCCTTCATGCTCTTCTACGAGCGGATCGGTGAGCCCTTTATGGTCGAATCCCCATAAATCGAGATGAGCGAGCCAGAGGAAACCTTCTTTGCCCCTGAACCCCTCTCCTAGTCGCCCTCATCGGCAACGCCGCCGATATTGCTCTGACTCCATCTCCCGAGAACGCGCCTCAGGAATTGAGCGGCAACGAGTGCGGGAGCATCCACGAATTCGTCCTCGACCAGCCTGTCTCCCCCAAAATTTCCGATGAAGCGTTAAGGCCTCTCGCCGCCAATCGCCTCGCCGCTCGCCCTACCACATCCCTCCGCGCAAAGCTGAGCACAGCCGCGACGAAGAGGGCGCTTCGCACCGGTGTCCTTCCCCCGCCGCTCCTCGCCTCCGCGCACGCCAACTCGGGCTGCGGATGACAAGACCGGACACCGTGAAGACAAGGGGGTTGTCCCCCCACATTCAACGACTTTTCCGCAAGAAGACTTCTTGTCGAGCCAAGAAGTCACGCAGCTCGACACCTCTGCGGTCTCCCAATACTGGGGGGCTCAGAACCTATTCACCTGTATATTATACCATCTGGCACTGGAAGCATTGCTGGGCGTTGGTTAACGCATACATGAGGAAGCGCTGGATTTATGATACCAAGAGCGCGTATGGGCACTGGTGCCCTTGTATTTTATAATTTGAGTGTGCCGGCTGCAGAGCTGGCAATGTGTACCACTGTAACATGTTGCAAACTATTGAGTTCGTGATGTCCTGAAGTCCTACCTAAGCAGTAAACGATAGGTGCATGTCTAAATTCAATCTTTGTATACGAGTAGATGATGAGACAACCTAGCTAGTTCGTACAAGTATCTTGCGTTCTTACGAGTTAGTGTCTTTTCATGAAGCTGATGTGTGGGCCACTTTTGTGTGTTCATGTCCCCATCTGTGATCTGACGTTGATGCCAGCTCGGGCCGGTCTTGGCACCTCGCCTGGTTTGCCGTTTTGGCACTAGCGCCAACCCGCCCACTGCTGCCCGCTGTCGCAAAATCCCTCCCACGCACCTCCCTCGAACATTTCGACAACTAACCTGCAGCACCACCTACCGTCAAAATGGTCGCCGCAAAGAAGCATGTTCCTATTGTGAAGAAGCGTACGCCTGCTCACCCTCGCTGCGAATTAGACTCCGGATGGCGCTGACAGCTCGTAAACAGACAAGGCCCGCTTCAACCGGCATCAGTCCGACCGCTTCAAATGCGTCGACCCCAGCTGGCGGAAACCGAAGGGTATTGACAACCGCGTTCGTCGGCGGTTCAAGGGCCAGGCTGCTATGCCCAAGGTATGACAATTTGGGAGGAGCGACGGCCAGCGCTGACAGCACCAGATCGGATACGGCTCCAACCGCAAGACCCGCCACTTGACTCCCTCCGGCCACAAGGCTTTCCTCGTCAACAACGTCAACGATGTCGACTTGCTGCTGATGCACAACCGCACCTACGCGGCCGAGTATGTCCTGGTACACACTTCACCTGACGGCCACTAACAGACACAGGATCGCTCATGCCGTGTCCGCGCGGAAGCGCATCGACATCATCACCCGGGCGAAGCAGCTGGGTGTCAAGGTCACGAACGGCAAGGCGAAGGTCACGACGGAGTCTTAGGCGGAATGTTGAACTGGGTTGTTGGGTCATGGGTCGGCGTCTGCTTTCCTCGAAACAGGTTATGAACTGCGTTATGGCCATAGCCGTGGGCGGCGTACATGCTAGGCAATTTAGGGCGGGTTAGAGCCACTGATGGTAGTCGCTTCGAGATACCCAGTCCTCCCACCCCGGCAAATCCATAAGGCGTTCAAGTTCAACCTCCATGTGCATGTGGTGATGTTATCATGGTTAATGGCATGTGAATCGTAGCAACGGTGGCTTCGAACTTCCCATCAGCATGCAAGATGGTGACATCGCTCTCAGTCAAGTTTTCAATGAACTATTTTTATGCCAAGAACGGCTATCATGGGGCTTATTGATGAAATTCATGTTGGTAACACTTTGGCTGCCAGAGATGGGTGGGTGTCCAGCCGCTGCAAGATGCATGAGTGGGCAAGCCACGGCGAGCCTCCGCACGCAGCCGGCGACCAACCGGGACGGCGGACATTGCTTCCGAATATTCTTCGAACTCAACGTCAGGCTTAGGCTCGAAGGAACAAGATGCTGTCAACGCTCATAAGCACCCCCCTTTCGCCAGATTCAATCCTTTTGATCTATTAGATTCGTATTCTTCCCGCTGACTGGGCACGTCTTCTGTTAACCCCCACGTTCTAGCCCCCTCGACTTGCCTGTCCTTGGATTCGACGGATTAAGTCTTGATGCCATGTGGAAGCTGAGCAATCTGGGGCAGCGGACCAAGGAGCACATGCAACTAAAACGGGTACAACCGCATTGCATGGGTGGCACACATCAACTGCTGTGATAGATGAACGAGCGGTATCTACCCTGAGTACTCTGAGCACATTGTAGCAACGTATCCAGCCTATCTACCAACCACAGTAGCTCCATGCACTTCGGAAAGTCCCTCTCTTGGCCCGCAGCAGGAAGGACCGCGCTGGTGGAACTCCCGAGCCCTCAACCGCACACCCCAACAGCACATGCTCCCACACCGACTGATCGTCCCGCACTGCGGCGATTCACAGGATTTCGCCTCTTCGGCTATTACCGCGAGGCCAGTCACTTTGCGATAATGTCCACGTTGGTGTGCTGATAGGCTGGCGGCAATCCGATCCTCCAAAAGTAGACACCATGGCCAGTCTGGACAGCTGGCTTGTCCGACTTGCTTGATATTGCGGACGGTTCTGCTGAGTTTCGCTGAGCACACGACGTCTTGCCCTTGTCTCCTACGCCCTTTTTTGCGATGCTTTGTGATAGCGTAGTTTCGATTATGGCGACACCTTCTGCTTTGCTCATGGCTTCCCCACAATGCACGCCTTGCTGACGTATCAACGAGTATACCAAAGGGGTTCAACAGCGTCCAAGCGTTCTTTTTTGGTTCTTGCGCTCGTCTTTCCATTGGGTCGTTGACGCCATCGTGTGGTCCCCTGGAGCCGCCATCAGCCTTATGATCAGCCCTACGGCGTGGTGGCCTGGTTGTGTGCTCAGCCCTATGGGATATCCTTCTGGAAGCGTAACGGTCGCGTAACCATCGATCGCATCGGGTCCTCCACCGGACAAGACACCAAGATATAAACACAGGGCACCTCCGACCTATCCTCCAGCCAAGCACTCCACTTTCCACCACGAGCATTTCCTCCAGCATCTCCTATACATCCATTGCTTTTCTCTATCGCTCCTACAACACTTCCTCTAGCGCTTCCCCAACAGCGCTTTTCCCGGCACTTTCTCCAGCACATCCCGTATACTCCTCCAGCATCTTTAGCATAATACCCTCACCGCTCCCAAAGCCACCAAAATGTCACCGAATCCCCTCCTCGCCCTCAAGTTCATGGTCTCCCCACACCGCTGGGTCAAGAGCCGCCGCCGCTCCTCCGCCACCTCCCAGCGCAAATTCGAGCGCTGGGAAGCCCCCATCAAAGGCATCTACGAATTCACCCCCGGCCGTGGCTGGGCCCTCGTCTACGCCGAAGAGCCCACCGCCCTCTCCCTCCCCCACCCCGTCACGTACTCGCGCATCATGGGCAAGCACATGCTCAAATCCGACTACCAATCGCGCAAATGCCACGGCAAAATCCAGAGCACAAACACGAACAAAGACCACCACGTCGGCTTCTTCCGCGTCGACATTGACGCCTACGTCCTCGCCTGGGACAAGTGGGGCAATTTCATCCCCGGGCCGTGGGAGCTGTGGACTGTGAATCCGGATACGGGGCTGTTTCGCAAGGCGACGCGCCGGGCGAGCGCGGGCAATATGGTCTTCGATCTGCCGGGGGATAAGGACAAGACTGAGAGTCCGATGGAGATGTGCAGTGTGGTTAGCTCGCGGCCGGTGAGCATCCGGGAGAGTGTGCGCGATTCGAAGGCGGATATCAAGGAGTCTGTTGTGCGCGTTGAGAGCATTGTCAGTCAGCTTGCGGTCCAAACGCCCAGTGCTCCGCAGTCGCTGCGGAGGGCGTCGACGGGCGGTTCACATGACGTCAGTCCGGCTGAGCTGCGTACACGGCTGGCTGCGCTGGAGAATGGGACTGCTATCGTTGGTGGGGTTTGACCAGTTGTTGTTGGAGGACATTGTTTCGATTGTACGGATGGCGGTCAGCTTTTGAGGGCTTTGTTAAATGGGTATTTGCGATGGGCGGCTCGCTCAAAAGCCCTTCTCAGATATGCTCGTTCAGCGTGGGTGGTTGTCTCAAAATCGTTTTTTAGATATCCTCTTGCAGCATCGGACATGGAATTCAATCGGTCCTGATTATTCGAAGACGCTGCATCGCGTGCCTCCTATCTACATGCATGTGCGGCCAGCGTATACTGTTCGTCCATCCTCCTACTTCTTTGCCTACTTCTCTCCTCATCTGCATTTCCCTATCCGCTCCCCTGGCCTTCGCCGGCCCGTTCCCCTTCTCTTCCTCATTCCGCTTTCCATCACGGCCCTCCCGCTCCTCTCTTTTCGCTTCTCCATAAGTTTCCAGCCTACGCGTGGATTCAGCCTCCCTGAGCATACCGCAGACTCGCGACAGCTTCATAAAATCCCAGACGCGGTACTCGTACATGCTGAGTGGGCATAAAAAAGTGATCCAAGCCCGCGTCTTACCATGAACTGGGAACCCAAACCAAGACCGCAGTGATTATGACCTTAATCAAGAGCTCCTGGAGCAAAATTGAAGGAGGCAAAAACATACAGCAGTTGGGATTCGCTGCTGGTCACCCACGCAACTACTAGTCAACCGGTTCGAAGCTTAACTTCAGTGAGCAGACGGGGACTGGTGCACTCCTCGACCTATGGCCGTATGTGGTAGACAGTGTTGTCGGTTAACAAATAGCTGGCGAAAAAGATGGAAGCATTGTCAAAAGAAGTGTTCGTTCTCCAAGCGAGAGCGTTCTTGGGTTGGAATAGGGGACGTGCGTTAAGCTGCGGAGCATCTTCCCTCGATCAGCCGGCTGAGCAGAAAGCTTCACGGGCCACCTGAAAAATTATCATGGCCACCTCGCCTGGCTGATTTTGCGGACGGGACAGTTATGACTTTTTCGGCTGGTCCTTCGGCCAGAGTGTCGGCTTACATTACGCTTCGGAGCTCCTCCCGCTGAACAAGCCGATCAGCAAGCTTCCGGGGTGTAAAAAAGACAAAAAACATACGGCAGTTGGGATTCGCTGCTGGTCACCTACGCAACTACTATTTGTCTGAGGGTTCTCTTCGTGGAAACTAGCAGTGGCTGCTGCTCGAGCCAAAACCAATGTATCAATTGATCTCTGACTGACTAGCTCGACCTCTGAATGAGGTCGGGAATGAGTGGCTATATACACAACGTCTGACTTTCAGTATCTTCCATCGATCTGACCAATTGTCAGGAAGAATACTCCAGATACTCAATTTGTCATGATAGAAGATTCTAGATCTTCATCCCGCAGTGGCTAGGTGTATACCGTCATTGCTCAGTTTGACACTATTCAACCAGTTCAAAGCTTAACTTCAGTGAGCAGACCGGGGCTGGTGTTCTCTTTGACCTGTGTCCATGTCGGTCTCGATCGGGTAACACCTGCGACCACCACCTTCGGGCAGAATCCCAATATCGATTAGCTCATCACTTTGTTCCCAGCTTCACGTCAGTTTTATCAATGGAGGCTAATTAGAGGACTTGCGTATATGTGACCGTCTCCCTTTCCGGCTTGGACCAGGTTGAGCTAGGGCCTGGTCCCGTCTTCATCAACGCTCTGCACGACAAAAGAGCTGGGAGTGGCAAACATTGAACAAACCCACCACATTCCATCATATCTTCCCTGTATAGTGAAGGAATGGTTAATTCCAGATGTTTCCTGATCCCCAATGCATTGAAGCTATTACATAGCTGATTTGGCGACATTTTCATACGCCACCGTTACTATTTGTTATTGGAGTGTTTGACTTCAAAGCCGTACCATTTTTATTTGTAATTCATTTGCCACTTTCGCTCCCAAAAAGGTATAGAAAGACAATGCCCGCAACCGAGGTGGGTGGGGAGGAGGTCCAGGTACACTTCAACAAATAAATTCTATACACAGCACTCGACCAGATCCATACCCCAGGCCAATCTTATCCCCGTGAATGGCGACGACACTCGGACTGCGATATTCGACTGGAAGCCAAAGAAGCTTTTCTGCGCCTTTGGTTACCCATTCCCTGATAATCCTGAAACGTGGAGGATCCGATCCGAAACCTAGCAACTGCTTGCCGTCCGGCAAGAGGGCCACGGCGCTGACCGGACTCGAATGGCCCTCGAGCGTCTGCAGCGCCATTCCCGAGCCGGCGTCCCACAGCCTGACCGCCCCGTCATAAGATGCCGACGCCAGCTGCTTGCCGTTCGGCGAGAAGGCCACGGTGCTGACCCCTTCCGAATGGCCCTCGAGCGTCTGCAGCGCCTTTCCCGAGCCGGCGTCCCACAGCCTGACCGT